>JAKVIS010001971.1:0-27109 GCA_033119425.1 Bufotes viridis
GTATATCTGAGTATAATTCTATATGTACACTGCAGGTATATACAGAGTCATCTTCCTGTGTATTATAGTATATACTATGCTGGTATCACCTGGGTATCCCTGGTATATAATTATATATGTACAGCTCGTTGTACATCTTCTTGTACATACATGGAGGACATAATCAAAGCTTTTGTGGAAACCCAAACTGTCCTGTATTTCGCGCACGCTCTGGTTTTCCGTGTATAATCCACAGCTGATTCCATACGGTTTTTCCATGTGGAGAATCACAGCCTGAGTGTAATACAGAACCCGCAGTGGATGAGATTAGACAGATCTCATCTATATTAGGCTCTTTTTCTCTATGCGGATATTGACCTGCTGTGCAAATTTATAATTTCTTAGCATGTCAATATTTGGTGTGCTTTTTTTTTTAGTTCCCCAGAGACAGTTATAGGAGTTGTCGGCCGTTTATATTGATAACCGGTTGTCAGGATAGGTCATCAGTATCTGATCGGCGGGATCTGATCCCCAGCAGCCCCGACTATCAGCTATGAAGAGGAGATGATGGTCCAGTGTGAGCGCCGCTTCCTCGTCATTACACCGCACGTTGTCTCCGGTGGAGCGGTGGCGTAGTGTAATTACTGCTACAAGTATGTATTGTAGTATCGGGCATGCTGTAGTATTGAAGTATTATGTGCCGCTGTCCCTGGTACAATGTCCTCTTTTATGGGGTTGTGGCAGTGACCGCCCCACGTGTGACTGAGAATTACTAAAAGCTCATTCACTTTGCTGGTTCTGTACAGCGCTGCAGATTTACCGCACAGAAATCCGCAAAGTAAATCTGCAGCCGACCAGTCAGGTGTGAACCCCGCCTTATACTGCACTGCAGCCGCTCTCTATGTGCTATATGGCGGAATTATTTCTATACCGTGCAATAGATGCAGCTGAAGGTTTCTTATTCATTAGCTTCTTATTATCATAATTTGTATTTTTCGTGTTTTGTTGATGAATTCTGAGAACTTTTCCCAGTGATAAAATAAATTGCACGGAGCGGTCCTGAGGGGAAATCAGCTGAACGCAGTATGACCACAGAAATGACTGGCACACGGCATCAGAGTGGGCATGAGTGAGACTTAAAGGGTTAAATGACTTTGGCCCACTGACCAGCATACATGTTCGTATATGGCTGCAAATTTTATCTTCGTTTTCATTGAAACTGTTGTGGAACACCTCAAGGGTTAACAAAGTTTGTAACACCAGTTTTGAATATTTTGAAAGGTTTTGTTTCTAAAATGGGGCCATTTATGAGTTTCTATTATGTAAGACCCTCAAAATCACTTTATAACTGAATTTGGGAAATTTTATAGAAAATTTGAAAAGCCCCTTCTAAAATTTTCAACCTAACATCCTAAACAAAAAAAAAAAAAGACCTTTACAAAATGATGCCTCATAAAGTAGACATATGGGGAATGCTGATTGATAACTATTTTACGAGTTTTGTATTTTTGAGAAATTCAAATATTCAAATTTTCAATAATTTTTTTTATGAGTAAAGGAAAAAATATTGATCCAATTTTTCCGCTAACATGAAGTACAATGTGTCACCAGAAAACAGTCTCAGAATCGGTTAGATAAGTAAAACTATTCCAAAGTTATTACCACATAACGTGACACATGTCCGATTTGCAAAAATAGCCCTGGGCAGGAAGGTGAAAACTGGCTTGGGGTATGTAACGGAGCTCCGTGTACTCCGACCGAGTACCCTCCATTGATGGACGCTTCCTAGCTTGCGCCGAGGACCACAAGCACCGCACTGGACACCACAGCCACCGCAGACTCCACAACCGCCGTAGCTTAGCTGGAGCCTCGCCGTCTTCCGTCCACCCTGGATTGGCTTCTGTCCTTCAGTAGAGCGTATCCGGAACAAGCTCTTAAAAGGGCTAAGTGATTAAAGCTCAAGGGAGTATGTAGAACATAGCAATCCCCAGTGTGATATAGCAGCTCCCTCCAATAACGAGTCAAGGCTGCGATTTGAAGGTCAAGCTAGGACTCACTGTCCTGGGGCATACAGCCTCTTTTATTTACAATCCACAAACATAGTACGGACACTCCCACACAAAATCCTCACCTCTGCCTGTGATCTGATTACTGAACACAATGGCTAATATAATTATCACAGGCAGAGAAATACAGTTTTATAAAACATATCACAGGAACCCCAAAACATGCAATAACCCCATAACAAGTATATCCTCGGAACCGGGGGATCTGGGTGAGCCACATATCCAAAATTCACCCAGATCCGTTCAGTAGTTTGGACGATACAGGTTAATGCAGATTCCACAGAACATATACAGGCTATATAAAAAATAATTACTGTATCATGTGTCCCCTGCTGTATAGTTTAAAACTACTGCCCGATGTCTTTGTGCACCAAATACCGGCGAGATGGCACCGTGTAGAAAAGTCCAAACAGTGTCTGTGAGTTAAAATGGCCGCCATCCATTGTTCTCACCATGTGCTTCATCCATGAAATGGTGGCCATCCAGTAACTCCACAGTATGTCCCCCAGATGGTTCTTAAAGGGCCGTAATCCAGAGGCAGGAGGCTGGCAAGCAGTCCTCTACAGGCACAAGTGGCGGAGCTGGTTCCCCGACATTTCTCCTCTTTACCAATCAGACTAACAGGGTAAATAACAGTTTTGTAACAGTGCTCCCTTTTTGTGGAACACTCTGGCAGACACTGTCTGACCCCTTTTCGGGGCAGACTAAGGCTGTCCAGACCGCTGGTTATGCTGGGCTGAGGTCTGTTTGTCTGGACAACCCGTCGGCGTTGCCATTCTGTTTCCCAGGTCTGTAGGTAATGGTGAAGTTGAAGGGTTGTAACGATAAACTCCAACGTAAAAGTCTGCCGTTATCCCTAGAGACCCGGTTTAGCCACACCAACGAGTTATGGTCTGTAACCAGAGTGAACTCTTGTCCATTGTGAATGCCAACTGTCACTGGGGCCATAGTCGCAGGGTAAGAGGCTAGCAAGCATGCCTCTCCAATGACCAGGGATAAATGGCAGTTTGTCACAGGGTAGAAAGGGTTAATATATGCAACAAAGCTTTTGGGAGCAATTGGGTTTTGCCCTTACAACTAGAGCAGGCATCCTCAAACTGCGGCCCTCCAGCTGTTGTAAAACTACAACTCCCACAATGCCCTGCTGTAGGCCGATACCTGTAGGCTGTTCGGGCATGCTGGGAGTTGTAGTTTTGCAACAGCTGGAGGGCCGCAGTTTGAGGATGCCTGACCTAGAGGCTCCTCTTTTTCTGCACCTGCCACGTCCATTTCACTTTCATTGACAGGGTCAGGTGTGATTACGTTTTCACTGCCTGGTCCTGTCAAAGTGAAAAGGGCGTGACAGGTGCAGAAAAAAGGAGCCTCTAGGTAAAAAGGCAACACCCCCGTTACTCCTGGAGGTTCATTTGCATATAATAAAACATAATTGTAACGGTCATGTCCACACACACACAGGTGGAAGGATGGTGACCACTGCCCTCCACCCACACCCCTGGCCCTGTCTACTTGCTTCACAAGTCCTGATGACAGGGGACAACTGGACGACAGTCCCTTACTTAGGATATGTGCAGGGAAGACAGACAAGACAAAATACGGAAAGTGAACGGACCGGGTCAGAACCAAGAGAGCTACGCAGTACAAAGGGTTAAGCAAAGAATGGTCAGGAGAAGCCGGGGTCAAATACCAGGAGAGTAGAGAAGTACCAGAGGAGTTGCAAAGAGTAGTCAGGTGGGAGCCGAGGTCACAATACCAGGAGGGATGCGCAGTACAGGAGGTTTTTGCGCATCACAATACCTACTGCGCATGCGCCGGCTAAGCGATGCCCGCTCCTGGCCGTTTAGCCGGCGCATGCACAGTAGGTATTGCGATGCACTGCCAGGAGTGGGCATCGCATTGCGCATGCACCCGCTACAAATTTGACCGCACAGCTGCAGTGGAAAAGGACAGAGGAGGAGAGTAAATGGGCGGGCAGAGGCACGCGGAGGGCGGGGTTATGAGCCGGGGAGGAGGTGCTGCCTGGGGCTCGGACGATTGAGACGCCGCCCTGGGCACTTGAGAGGGCGCATTTACATAATCTTCAAAGTTCATTTTTGGCTGAAAGAAAACTCCATTAGATACAACAAAGGTACCGTTTTTAAGTTCTGGGTGGCACATATAACGCTATTTGATCAGTCAAATATGCTCAAATGTCGTGACAGACTCCCTTTAATTGCCAAAACCTTACCAGGATTCATCTTAAAGGCGTGAGGAGTCAGAACATGCCCTAGAAACAGTATCTCCTGTACACCAATGACACATTTCTCTTGCTTAGCGGATAGCTGGTTCTCCCTCAACACCTCTAATACTTGTTTGACATGAGATTCGAAATCAGGAGAGAATATCAAAATGTCGTCAAGATAGACAATAATAAATTTGCCTAAGAACTCCCTAAGAATATCGTTCATTAAGTTTTGGAACACAGCTGGGGCATTGTGTAGTCCAAAAGGCATCACCTGATATTTAAAGTGTCCTATCGGAGTATTGAACACTGTCTTCCATTCGTCTCCCTCCTTGATTCGGATTAGATTGTATGCCCTTTTCAGGTCAATCTTGGAAAATTAGGTTGCCCCCAGAACCTGGTTAAATAAATCCGGAATCAATGGGAGAACGAGTATCTATTTTGGACAGTGATTATTTTTTTTTTTTTTAAACTCGTTTTATTGAAATATAACAAGCAGAGCATTGTACATGGGAAACAGTACAATATACAGCAATGTACATAATAAGCATGAAAGAGCAGTAAAGTGCCGTTGACTCATAAGAAGCAATTAAAGCAGGGCAATAAAATATCAGGACTTACAGTGTACCAAGTGCAAACATACATTCATAGGCAAACATTGGTGGGTCAGTAAGAAAATAGTGACTGCGCATTATGAGGTGAATTCCCCATTCGGAGAGGCAGACCCCTCAAGCAGCAGAGTGCATTTGAGACGCCGTTACAGTTAAAGGATAACTGTCACATTTAGACCCAAATTTCAGTTTTCATATATGCAGTTACTAATATGATAATATACCTGAATCAATAACTAATAGACTTATTTACCCCTTATTTAATAAGATTCAGCCCTTAGCAACCAGTCTGCATAAAACTGCAATTTCACTATTCTGTTAAGATGGCCGCCCTCAGCCCTGAGGCTAATCCATAGGACACCTGCAGTGAAGTTAGTGAAGACCAGCTCTGTATAGGGGGTCTTGCAGTGAAGTTTCCAGGTCTGGCTGAAGCCTGTAGTCCTTCTACAAGCTCTCCTCTTATCAGATAAGGCTGTCATTTATACACTGAGCCGGTGTACCATGAAAAAGCATTAACTTATGAAGAAACATTAAGCAACTGATTTCAGGGGGCGTGTCGCTCTGCTATCGGCTCAGATTGGCTCACATTCAGGGGGTGTGTTCTACGCTCGCGCTCGGCTCAGCTCAGTAGCAGAAGCAGGTCTGCAGCCAGCGCGGCACGGGGGGGTTTATGAGGAGGCACGGGGTTTAGGAGGCAGGGATGTATGAATAAACCTGTGAGCCCCCTCATGTTGCACAGAAAACCGCAGGTCAATTCAGACCTGCGGTTTTCTTCGTGACAGCTCTGATCCCCGAGTGCCACTGCGCTGGGTTACATCAGTGCATGAACTAAACGCAGTGGCCCTGGCGCTTCATAGACTGTCGCGAGAAAACCGCAGGTCTGAATTCAGACCTGCGGTTTCTGCAGCAACATTGGGGGCTCTACAGGTTTATTCATACATCCCTGCCTCCTCATAAACCCCCGTGCCGCGCGGGCTTCAGACCTGCTTCTGCTACTGAGCTGAGCCGAGCGCGAGCGTAGAACACACCCCCTGAATGTGAGCCAATCTGAGCCGAGAGCAGAGCGACACGCCCCCTGAAATCAGCTGCTTAATGTTTCTTCATAAGTTAATGCTTTTTCATGGTACACCGGCATATGTACATTCTCCAGAACTGCTAAGGGGGTGTCTGCCAAGCACAGGCATGTGGAGAAATTCACACACACAGCCCAGCACTGTTATCTCCTGTCAGGAAGAACCTGGCTTTTTATACATTCCCTTACAATGCTGACTCACTATCAGTTCCCAGTGCACTCAGCGTGCTCCGTCCTCTATCTGGTAGACGGAAGGAGCATAGCAACCTGATTTTATCTCAGGTAACAATAGCCAATGCTGGGGACTTTTAGGTGGCTTTTAGGGGTTATTTATTAAACAATCAGAAATTAAAACAGGGCCAACAAGGTAATATTGATCACCAAAATCCAATAGTAAAAAAAAAAAAAAATTTGACAGTTATACTTTAAAGGGGATGCACACCATGCATTTTTGAGGACACCCTCTGCAGGTATACATTATCCTCTCTAATGGTATAACATTATTAACTAGTGTTTCCACTGGCTAACTGTAGGAGGTCTGTCCGCCATCCAGCAGATAGCAATCGCTTTCCTGGCAAGGAAAAGAGCTTCCCTCAGAAAGGTAAGGATGTAACATGAGCGTGAGTCGTCTTCCAACACCCCCAGAAGGCACATCTTAGGACATGCTGTAAGTGGGCCTGGAACCAGGGTGGATAGGACATCTACTACAGACTCCCAGAATGATCGTATGTGACTACAATCCCACATGAGATGCCAAAAATCTGCATACTCTTGTGGGCACCTATGGCAACCTGTGTGTGACAGTCTGCCCATCTTGAATAATCGAGACGGAGTAAGGTAGCTCCTATGTGTAATAAATAGTTGAATCAGCCTGTTGGTGAGAGATGGAGACACCATCCTAGGTGCCAACAACGCTTCATTCCATTCATCTGCTGATAGATTAGGAATATTTCCTCTCCATTTGCTCTCAGAACCCAGGGGAGAGGCCGACATGCTCAGGTGTAACATATGAGTATAGAGAGCAGAAATTAGCACCCTCGGCCCCTGTGTTCTGAAGATGCCAATAAGCGGATATGAGGAGACAGCACGCTTAAGTTCTCTAAGTTGGGTCTGAACAGCGCGTCGTAACTGCAAATACCTAAAGAAATGGGGACACAGTAGTCCAGTCTTAGTCTGTAGTTGTGAGAAGGAGAACAGAACGCCATTCTCGTATAAGTCCTTCAGACAATATACCCCATAGCCTTTCCACACAACCTCCCCCTCACAGTGCGACAAATGGGGAAACATCGGGTTACCCCACAATGGAATGTCATCTGGTAAGTCACTATATTGTCTCAGTTTTGCTGCTCCCCATACTTGATGCGCCAACCTATGTGTCTGCAGAGAAGTGCCTGACACGGAGGAAATCCCGTTTGTCAAAGAATGCCCTGGGGAGTGGAATGCATGCGTGTTCCAACAAGTAGAGTGCTTTGGGCTGGAGAATCATTTTGATTAAGTTTAGTCTTCCCATAACAGAGAGCGGTAGGGTGGTCCAGGATTTGAATTTATCCGCAAAGTAGGTCTCAAGGGGAATCGTGTTTAGCTTATGTGACAGGGCCGGGTCTCTGGTGATAATTATACCCAGGTATTTGAATCTGTCTACCACCATTAAATTATGAAACATCGAAGGCCAGTCTGGACACCACAAAGGCATAAGGGCGGATTTCGCTCATTTGATGTGAAGGCCCGAGAAGGATCCAAACCGTTCTATTATGTCAATAGCTCTAGGCAGGGTAGTCTCCACAGAATAAGGTCATCTGCATACAACCCCAGTCGGTCCTCCCTATTTCCCATGGATACACCTCTAAGCACATCGTCCTGCCTGATCCTCAGCGCTAAGTGTTCAATAGCCACCGTGAATAACAAGGGGCATCCCTGTCTGGTCCCTCGATATAACCGAAACGAGGCCGACAGTGAGCTGTTAATCATAATGTTTGCAGTGGGGGAGTGGTACAATATGGTGATCCATCTGATAAACGTTGGAGCAAAGCCGAAACACCTGAGGGCCTGCACTAAGTATGGCCATTCCACTGAGTCAAACGCCTTGGCTGTGTCCAGCGCAGCCAAGGCCCACTCCTTACCATTCGCGCACCTGAGCTGAGTGATCACCTGTGCCCTTCTGCTATTGCTGGACGTTGATCGACCCGGAATGAAACCAGACTGGTTCTCATGTATAGTAGACAGTATCACCCTATTTAATCTGTTGGCCAATAGTTTAGCAAGAATTTTATAATCTAGGTTTGAAAGAAATATAGGGCGATAGGACCCGCACTCCAGATTCTTATCGGACTTCAATAGTACCACAATGGAGGCCTCATACAGGTATTTTGGGAGCACCCCACCATCAAATGACGCCTGATACATACGTAGTAGTTGTGGTCCCAGAATATCTGCATATTATGAATAAACCTCCAGTGGGATCCCATCCGGTCCCGGGGCCTTACCAAGGTTCAGGTCTCTGATCGCCTCCGTTACCTCCAATGAAATCACACCATCTAGCAGTTCTCTATCAGAGTCAGACAGTCGCGGGTGCAAAACCTCATTTAAATAATCCTCCAGTGTGAAATTGGAGTATTGGACATTAGACCTATATAGATCTCTATAGAATTCCCCGAATCGCTCCAGGATCCCATCTGGGTTGTCAATCACCGACCCTGTAGTATCTGCTATACGTAGTATCGGAGGAGCCATGTTGTTTCTACGTACCACCTGTGCAAGCACCCTACCCACTCTGCTACCCTGTTCAAAGGTCTGCGGTCTACGGTCACTTTTCTCCTGTAAGTGGGTCATATACTGTCTGCCTACTATCATCCAGGCTACTCTACGGTCCTCCGTGGGGTTAGTGATATACTCACGCTCAGCTTCCCGACATTGTTTGTGCAACTCTTTCTCCCTACGTCTAGTAGATTTCTTTATGTAGAAATCCAAGACACCCCCATCAAAAGGCTTTCAGTGTCTCCCATAGCAAGGCCGGGTCAGTATCAACTGTATTGACAGATAGGAAGGTCCTGAGCTGATCAGGGATACGGTCATCAATTGAAGCCAGAACGGATGAACCCGTTGCTTGGGAGATCTCCTGGCCGAACTGGGATCGGTCATGGCTGCGAGTACAGGGGCATGGTCAGAGGGGCCCTGAGTGCCGTAATGCACGTTACGTATTGCCATGAAGGTGCCACTAGTGCCCAGTATATAATCAATTCTGGAGAGAGCTCGCTCCTCTAGAGGGAGTAAAACAGGAGTATTCTATGCGGTCAAGGTGTCCCTCCCTCCATATATCGAGCCACCCCAGCTCACCCAGGAGACGCGCCAGAGCAGAAGTGGGTGGTCGTGTAATGGGTCCGAGTGACGGGTTGCGAAATCTGTCCCGCGCTTCATCCAGCGGCATGTTGAGGTCTCCCATGCCTAATATTCTGGCAGATGGGTATTGAGCAGCGAATCCTGCCGCCATTTGAAGCAGGAAGAGACTAGCTGGTGGGGGGGTTGTACATGTTAAGTCTAACGTATGGTGCCCCATTTACATGAGCATAGACAAATACAAACTTCCCTTCCGCGTCTACACAGGATTGGTGAGGCTCCCAGCGCGCGGTCCGGGTGTGAACCATGAGAGACACCCTCTGGAATACGGAGAGCTACCATAAGAACGCCTCACCCACTGCACCCAAGGTTTCCTGACCCTCCGCGCCCGTGTCCACAGTTAAGTGGGTCTCTTGCAATCCAGGATGTGAGAGCATAGCTACGAATGTGTGCAAACACAGCCATACGTTTCCTTAGTCCGCCCATACCCCTCACATTCCAGCGACATTATTCTAAAGCTCAGCCATGGCGACTCGCGTAATAATAGCAAGGATGGTCACCTAGCCACTGAGGCCCAAGATGTCAATCACAAAATATTACACATACATTGCACTCTCGTGTACATGGTGGATGCTCCAACAACAAGCAAAAATAGGAACTCAAAACATGACTTTTAACATTTCCTAACATGGAATAAAAGCCGTTAAGCTGATGACACATTCAGAACAGCATGTGGCCATAGGCATGCGGGGACCTGCACAGTGTAGGAAGGTGGAGTACCAGTGCAGGTAGAGAGACAAGTCTCCGCCGGATTGTTGCCACCTGCTGTTGTGACGGGCATGAGCCAGGAGAGCTGAGGTCAACCAGGGTGAGGATCAACATTTCCCGGGGGCCATCACCCATCTCAGTGGTACTCCATTGCCAAACCATAGCCAGGAATAATAAAAGGAAACAAGCCACATAAGGGCTGTCAGGAGGATGCACACATAGTCCTCGTAGTGTGGACGAGAGTCCATTTCCTCAGAAAAGCTTCACCGAGGGGGTGAGCGACGAGGTCTCCTGGATAGATCGAGCCTCCGTCTCAGTGGGCCAGAAAAAAAAGATTGTCTTTCTCTCCATCAATGACTCTCAAGCGGGCTGGATAGGCCATGTCGAATATTTAAGGTTAAGCTCACGTAGGCGTCATGCGACAGAGGTACAAAGTGGCTCTTCTTTTCTGCAGTTCAGCAGAGAAAATTCCGGGTATAGGGACACGTTCGCTGATCCATGCATACGTGCCGAGATTCGGGCCTGTGCTAGAACAAGACCCTGTCGGTGCCAGTTTAGCCGTCGAGGCCCAAAGAGGCACTTGGCGGGGCCCCAGGAGGAGGCTGTCTAGCAGGGACCTGGTGAGCCCTCTCTACAGCATACGCGGTGGAAAAAGCTGCGTTGGGGAACACCGACTTGAACCAACTCTCCAGAAAAGCTGCGGGGTTCGGGCCCTCCGCCCTCTGGCATGCCAACTATGCGGACGTTATTTCGTCTGGCGTGATTTTCCAGGTCGTCACATTTTTGCCGCCATAGCTCCACCGACGCTTCTACTGCGGCTAGTCTTGCTGGTATGGGGTTGGTGAGATCCTCCAGATCGGACATGCGGGTTTCAGGAAGCCTGACTCGCTCCCGGAGCTGCTGCACGTCATGGCGCAACAGGCCCAAATCCACCCGGACCTCATCTATTTTCCCGGTAAGTGAGGCCTGACACCCGGTAATGGCCGCAAGTAGCTGTTGGTGCGACGTCTGCAGGGTCAGCTCGGGTTCCGCCTCAGTATCAGGAGGCGTCTGCTGGACCGCTTGGCCTCTGGTTGAGTGAGCGTGTGACGGCGAGGAGGCCGCGGCGCCATGTTGGTTCTCCTGTCGAGCATATTCTTTAAGGCGCTCCGCCGCCATCTGCGCTTTGCTGGGGCTCATGATCAGACTCCTACCCGTTTGTGAGGTTAGGTGATCTGTGGATATCAAAGCTGAGCAGGTGAGAGTATCAGGATGGCTCAGGATGCTGGGCTGGGTGGGAGCCGGAGCTTCTCTTAGATGCGACCGGCCATAATGGCGGTTGACCACGCCCCCCCCCCCCAGTGATTTTATTTAATTTCCGGTAATCAATAGAAGGCCTAAGACCACCATCCTTTTTCTTAACAAAGAGAAAACCCTGCTCCCATAGGAGAGACTAAAGGTCTAATGTGCCCTTTAGCAAGGCTCTCCTTAATATAATCTTCCATAGCCTTGTATTCGGGCTTAGAAAGATTATAAATTCGCCCTTTAGGAAATTTAGCACCCTCTACTAGCTCTATGGCGCAATCATAAGGTCTATGGGGAGGTAGAACCTCTGGAGTGGGGGATGAGAATACATCAGAATATTCCTTAATAACTCAGGGTAATGTATTAGACCTTACTGAAACTGCAGCCTGGATCACGGATAAGCATGAGTTACACTTAGGTCCCCATTTCACCAACTCTCCTTTGGACCAATCAATTGTGGGGTTATGTAAACGGAGCCAAGGCAACCCTAGTACCACCTCAACCGGTAGGTTCTCTAGGACTAAAAGAGAACATCTCTTAGAGTGGCACACACCCACGGTTAGAGAAATTTCAGAGGTACATGACCTCACCGTACCACCAATCAGGGGAGTAGCATCAATAGCCATGACATGGATAGTTGTAGGTAAAGCAAACATCGGAATACCCCATTTACTAGCATATTCAAAGTCAATAAAGCTGGCCGCTGAACCGGAATCAATAAAGGCCTTACCCGGCCACTTATTAACCCCCAGAGAAATTGTTATGGGTACTAAAAGCTTACATTTAGAAAAATCGGGGTGTACCTGGTCTTTAGGTTGTCTTGCCTTAGGAGACTTGTCAGAGGACCCTCTTAGGACACTTGTTAATCCAATGGCCAGGATCTCCACAGTAGAAGCATTTTCCGTGTCTGCGACGAAGATTTCCCCCGGTCATGTCAACCTGCATGGGTTCCTCGGTGGAGACCTCAGGGTTGTCCCTGGAAAAGGCCTCTGGCTGGACCACCATCTGAGAACAGAACTGTCGTTCTTGTCGTCTCTCTCTAACTCGTCGGTTAAGTCGGGAAACTAGGGTCATCGTCTCCTCTAAGGTTTCTGGGACTAGATAACTGACTAATAGATCTTTTAAATTATTAGACAGGCCAGACCTAAACTGACTCTTCAGGGCTGGGTCATTCCATCCAGAGGGAACACACCACCGTCTAAATTGGGTGCAATACTCCTCTGCAGGGAGATGGCCCTGAACCAGTGCCCTAAGAGCGGTCTCGGCTACCAGAGCCCTGTCTGGTTCGTCATAGAGGGTACCCAGGGCCTGAAAAAACCCTCCATAGAAATTAGACAACTGGCCCCAGGAGGTAACGAGAATGCCCAGTCTTGGGGGATCACCCTGAAGTAGAGAAATGATAATACCCATGCGTTGGCTCTCGGCACAGGAGGACACGGGGCGCAAACGGAAGTAGAGTTTGCAACTCTCCTTAAAGGAGACAAACCTCTTCCGGTGTCCAGAAAAGGGTTCTGGGAGCTTGATCTGGTGCTCAAAATGTGGACTGGAGGGCTGAGGAGTGGAAGAACCTTGCCCTAACTAAAAAAATAAGAGTTTCTCTCCTAGCTCCTGCACCATCTGTGTCAGGTTAGAGACATGGTCAGTCAGGGTCTCAAGAGGATTCATGATACAGTGGTTATTGGGCCTGTTAATCTGTAACGGTCACGTCCACACACACACAGGGGGAAGGATAGTGACCACTGCGCTCTACCCTCACCCCTAGCCCTGCCTACTTGCCTCACGAGTCCTGATGTCAGGGGACAACTGCACGACAGTCCCTTACTTAGGATATGTGTAGGGAAGACAGACAAGACAAAATACGAAAAGTGAACGGACCGGGTCAGAACCAAGAGAGATACGCAGTACAAAGGGTTAAGCAAAGAATGGTCAGGAGAAGCCGCGGTCAAATACCAGGAGAGTAGAGAAGTACCAGAGGAGTTCGCAAAGAGTAGTCAGGTGGGAGCCGAGGTCACAATACCAGGAGGAAAGCGTAGTACAGGAGGAGCAGGCAAAGGATCGTCAGGGAACAGGATCAGGTGAGTATTCAGAAATCCAATAAATAGCCAGGAACCTAGAATTAACAGGCAACCTGTGGTCAGCAGGCTGCCTGTATTTATAGTGGGGTCTGAGGGTCATGTGACGTGACCAGCGTCACATGACCGACAGACAGACTAGTCGAGCACCGAGTGATCAGCTCAGCGCTCAAGGCAGACCTAGGAGCAGGGAGTCACTGGGAACGAGGCCAAACTCAGATCCTCGCTCCCAAAGCTAAGCAGCAGGTCTGCTGCTGATGGGAGACCGAGTGTGCCTTTGGCGCCCCGTGGCAATAATTATCTCAGCAGTGCGGCCACATATGAACACGGGAAAACACAGATGCCTTTAGCTGCCAAGTGCACGTGTACCAGGTCAGCCAGTGTCACAGGGACCAATCTGCTGACAGATGCCCTTTAATTCTTGTGATCCCAACTGATAGGACTGGGGCAGTCTGAGCTCTAGATCTATCAAGTGATCTACCAGATTACATCTTTATACAGGGATTACCGCTGTGACCTGTAACTGACTATAGTGGTAATATGAAGGTGTGACATGCTTTGACCTGAAACATGGAGGACCTGCCTTGATACACGTTATTATCTCCTCCAGTGTTTCCTCTTCTTATCTCCAGTAATTGTATTTTATATGGGACTTTCTATGATTTTACATCGGTTCATCTTCTTTCCAGTCAGGTTCCTACAATATAGGATCCGCTCAGCGTATATTTCCCATATAAGATCATTCTCCTGATTGACCCATCAAGGATGGATAGGGATGGGGACAAGGTGGCGGAGAGTATAATACATCTCACCCTAGAGATCCTCCTCCGGCTTACTGGAGAGGTGAGAGATTCTGATGATGTCACATTACATCATCTTCTCTATGTTACTAACAGATGGACATGACTGGAGAGGTGAGGGACTCTGGAGATGTGCGGAGTGATATTTATTACTGCGTCTCTCCATAATCAGGAATACACAGTAGTGAAGAAGACCTCTAGTGAGCATTGTCAGGCCCTGGTATCTGAAGGACGGAGAGGAATCCTGAGCCCAATATCCAGGCCGACACCTCACATCCCGATATATGAGAAAGTCAACAGAGAGAAGGTCCTAGAGCTCACCAACAAGATCATTGAGCTGCTGACTGGAGAGGTGACATCACTGGGAATGCCGGGACATTATACAGTAACACTATGAAGGGATCTGGGTGATGACTATATCATTGTGTTGTCAGGTTCTTATAAGGTGTCAGGATGTTGCCATCTATTTCTCCATAGAGGAGTCTGGGTATTTAGAAGGACACAGAGATCTGTACAAAAACATTATGATGGAGGATCACCAGCCACCAGGTAATAGACATGACCAAATACACACATCCTCTCACTAGTTATATGTAAGAAACTGTCACTGTATGTTTTTCCTACAGTTAAAGAAGAGAGAACAACTCCCAGTCCTCTTCTTCTACAGGATGAGAGATGTCCTAGTTTTCTTCTTCTAAAGGATGAGAGATGTCCTAGTCTTCTTCTTCTAAAGGATGAGAGATGTCCTAGTCTTCTTCTTCTACAGGATGGGAGATGTCCTAGTCCTCTTCTTCTACAGGATGTGAGATGTCCTAGTCTTCTTCTACAGAATGGTTCAGAAGAACATCAAAGCATTCCAGATGATGATCAGATAGATGGAAATAAGGTCTCATGAAAGGTTCCTTATGATCTGTAGAAGTGCTGTGAAGATCTTGTGTTCAAGCTTGTTTAATAAACCGGTATCATATGTTTTATCCTTGTATAATGAGAAAGGTAGAGATGGCAGGATTACAGCTAACTATAGACCTTACATGTCGTCTGGATCTTCTCACAGTTTTCTGGTCTGTAGAGACTGCTGGTTGGAATAAGGAACCAACTAGATGCATATATACAGGAGACCTGCAGATATCTTTCGGTCCGACAATGAAACATGGCACATGTAGATCCACGGTGTCTCTTGAACAGATTTGACTTAGTTCTGCTCCAAAGTGTGTTATATAAGTGCCCCCCCCTTCCCTCCACTTTATTGAATGTACAGGGATTTGAACTCTGCTTCAGGGGAACCACTAGGCTGCTGCACTTGAAGTAGTTTCTGTACAAGTGACTGGTGACCCACTGGGTCAAGAAAGGCAGAATACGTGCAGTCCGATAATTGGTCCGTTGTCAGGGCAAGCAGCTCAGGATCAGAACGGAGATCAGGCAAGGGTCAGGTCAGTCAGCAAAGTTTCCAATCTAGAAGTCAAGCAGAAGTCTGTACACAGAACAGGCAAGCAAGCTTTACATGAACCTAGCATACTAGAACCTATTGATCAGGCTTCTTCCCATGGCTTGTAGAGATTAGAGTCTGCACATGCTTGCCCTATAAGAGCCAGAGATAGTGTGTGCACACATGACCTATGGGCAGAGAAGGTCATTATCGGCAGGAAGCCTCAGCTTGTGTGGGAGGACAGCTTTATTCCAGCAGCCGGGACCACTGGGAAGGGAGAGAGGGATGTCTGTGGGACTGGACCACTGGGAAGGGAGAGAGGGATGTCTGTGGGACTGGACCGCTGGAGCCCTAAAGCTATGGAGCAGGTAAACCAGGCAGCAGGCGTGCCCTCCAGCAGGAAGGAGAGGAGCTATAGGCATGGACCGCTGCCATAGCGGATAACTCTGCTGTCATTTCATCACTTTTTGTCATTGTAGTTAATGATCTTTTCTGGTCACATCAAACATCCCACACGACTCCTCCATCAGTCTGCTGACTTTTACAATTTCTGTTTCACAGCTTTTAAATCTGGGTAAAGATCTGAAGAATATTAAGGCTGAAGATACATATGTGAGGGGTGATAAGCAGATCATAGAGGACGTTCCCACAGATCACCACCCAGGTGAGTAGTAACCACTACATAAAGCAATGAAGACTCACAGATTCTGCTCCCTCACTGGCTGCTGATTACTCCTTGTATAGTCAGGTAGTGGTGGCAGTTTGGGGGTCACATATTGTACTTTCTGACAGGTTTTCCTTTATTAGCACACAATTGTTACTGATACTAGGTGTCCCACAGTATTGATCAGAAGGTTGGGGGTTATCACCCATTCTTCTAACTTCTATGAACCCTTTCTCCCTAATACTTAGAGGCTTTACTGATACTTCTGAATTTTTTGGGGAATAGGAAAAGCCTTATGGTAATGCTGCCTCCGGAGCAGGCTGAAATAAAAAAAGCGCCACCAATGAACAGCCACAGCCGCCTGTCTGACAATAAAGATTTCACAATGTTCTGCCCTAAAGAAGTGATCATAGGAGGAAAAATCCCCAGTGGTCAGTGACAGCTTGCTGGCCATTCTGCTCACCCCTTCCTGCTAAAGACTTCAATGCTATACCCCACTCTCCCCAGGGGCTCTGACCAATCCCAGTATATGGGGCCCCAAAATATCTCATGGCATCTGTTAAATGGTCCCCTTTTTACACCTCAGAGAACACAGTCCTGGTTTGACAACATATAGAATTATTGTATGTGCAGAGTGGTTTTATAGGGGAGCAGTTCTTCATTTGGCTTACACCGTCTGTTATGGGGTTCTAGACAAATTGTAAACCCGATGGTGTCCTAAACAGGGACGGGAAAATTGTGTAATCAATATTGGAGCCACCTATAGACTGTATCTAGTAGTTCAAAAAGTAATAAATTCTTCTCTGAATGTTGGTTTGCATGAAAACATAACTTGTTTCAGCGAAAATAGTTTATAACTGTTTCGATGCTAATAAGGGGCGGCCATTATTAAAAATCCATTAAAGGGGACCTGTCCTCAGAACCGGAGCTACAGTATTTACATGTCCCCATTGTTCAGGCTGCCAGCTTTCAGAAACAGGTTTTGTTAAATTTGACAATTGGGTTGTTTGTATGAAAAACCCGCTTTTAAAATGTAACTGATATCATCAAACATAGCTCAGGGAGTCACTGGGGCGTACCGCTGGATGAGGGAAGACACAGCGTCATCTCCTCTATCCTGCCCAACTTACTCTTACAGAGCTCTGCTGGCTTCTTGAAGTCGGCTCCTGGCAATGCGAAATCTTGACATCTGCTGACTGTGGTCCCAGCATCTCCTGGGCAAACACAGTGAGTTCTTGAAGCCGGGGTGTATACATATCTGCGCACTTCACATGTCGGGATCCTGGTGCCAGAACGAGGTCTTCAGTGTCTGCGTGAGATTTCTCACTGCCAGGAGCTGACATCAGGAAGCCAGCGGAGGTCTGCAAGAGCAAACTGGGCAGGATAGAGGAGATGACGTTTCTCTCCTCATCCAGCCCCAGTGACTCCCTGAGTTATGTTTCATGACATCAGGTACATTTTAAAAGTGTGTTTTTCCTACAAACAACCTAATTGGTTTTGCTGAATTTGTCTAGTAGCTATAACCTGTAATATTATTACACTCCAGAAATACATTCAGGCCCCTCTTTAATTCCTTTATTGTACTCACCATCACCACCTCCTCAGGCAGAGAGTTCCATAGTGTCACTGCTCTTACCGTAAAAAATCCTCTTCTATGTTTGTGTACAAACCTTCTTTCCTCCAGACGCAGAGGATGTCCCCTCGTCATAGCCACAGTCCTGGGGATAAATAGACGATGGCATAGATCTCTGTACTGTCCCCTGATTTATACATGGTAATTAGATCTCTCCTCAGTCGTCTTTTTTCTAAAGTGAATAACCCTAATTTTGATAATCTTTCAGGGTACTGTAGTTGCCCCATTCCAGTTATTACTTTAGTTGCCCTCCTCTGAACCCTCTCCAGCTCTGCCTTGTTCACAGGAGCCGAGAACTGTACACAGTACTCCATGTGCGGTCTGGCTAGTGATTTGTAAAGTGGTAGGACTATGTTCTCATCACGGGCGTCTATGCCCCTTTTGATGCAACTCATTATCTTATTGGCCTTGGCAGCAGCTGCCTGACACTGGTTTTTGCAGCTTAGTTTGCTGTTTATTAAAATTCCTAGGTCCTTTTCCATGTAATTGTTACTGAGTGTTTTACCATTTAGTATGTACGGGTGACTTGCATTATTCCTTCCCATGTTCATAACTTTACATTTATCAGTGTTAAACCTCATCTGCCACTTCTCTGCCCAAGACTCCAATCTATCCAGATCCCTCTGTAGCAGAAAACTGTCCCCATCTGTGTTAATTACTTTACACAGTTTAGTGTCATCTGAAAAAATAGATATTTTAGTGTGCAATCCTTCTACACGATCATTAATATATATATTGAAGAGAATAGGGCCCAATACTCACCCCTGAGGTACCCCACTAGTGACCATTATTAACCACCCTCTGTTTTCCAGTTACTTACCCACATACAGACATTTTCTTCCAGTCCAAGCATTCTCACTTTATATACTAACCTTTTATGTGGTACAGTGTCAAATGCTTTGAAGAAGTCCAGATATACGACATCCATTGATTCGCCACGGTCAAGTCTAGAACTTACCTTCTTACAGAAACTGATTAAATTAGTTTGACATGACCGCTCTCTCATGAAGCCATGCTGATATGGCGTTATTTGCTTATTTTCATTAAGGTACTCCAAGATAGCATCTGTTAGAAAACCTTTAAACAGTCTACCCACGACAGATGTTATACTTACCGGCCTATAGTTTACGGGCTCTGTTTTTTCACCCTTTTTGAATATTGGCACCACATTTTCTATGCGCCAATCCTGTGGAACACTCCTTGTCATTATAGAGTCCTTAAATATCAGAAATAAGGGTCTGGCTATGGCATCACTTAATTCTCTTAGGATACGGGGGTGTATACCATCCGGTCCCGGCGATTTGTCTATTTTAATCTTTTTAAGACGCTGCTGTACTTCGTCCTGGGTCAGACAGGACACTTTTAATAGGGAATTTACTTTTACATTCTGCATTTCATCTGACGGTTTATTTTCTTCAGTGAATACAATGGAGAAAAAAATATGTAATACCTTTGCTTTCTCTTCATCGCTCTCTGCAACTCACCCTCATTACTCTGTACGTCACGTGTCTGAGGCCCAAGGCTGACCTCTGGGATGTCAGGCAAACAAGACACAGGCAAAACAGACTAAGGACCCACGGAGAACTTTATTACAAATGTAATAAAAACATATGATAGTAAGTAGGTTGGCAATAGTGGTAGAACTACAGCAGAACCAAGTGCACCGCCAGGCCACAGGCAAAACCCAGAGAGCAGAAAGCCAGTGAGCTCCATTCTTCACAGAGAACCTGGTGGTGGGGATGAACTGAGCCGAGGGTTCACTGGTCGCACCTCCAGGAAAAGTCCCGTTACACTTGGCTCCTACCTGCAGAGAACCAGTCTGGTGACACCACCAGTGGAACAGACAACAACAGAACTGGAACCCATTTAAACACAGGACGTGGAACAGACAACAAAACAAACGTGAACCAGCACAGAAGCAGATGCCTGGACCCCAAGCAGAATGGAAGCATGGCGGTCTCAGGCAGAGCTGCACACAGACAAGAAAGACAACCAGACTAGAGATTCACACAGACTAGAAATTCTCACCAACAAAAGATTCCCCCTCCGGGGAACACCAGGACCCTTTCACGAATGCAGGACACACATGGGACAGGAGCAGTAAGGCACTGCAGGACAGACATGGGATGGAATAGATCATAAGCAGTAGGCACTGCCAGGCTGGACACCGGACAGGCAGGAATGGAAGCAGTTAAGCACTGCTAGGCTACACATCATACAGGACAGGTACAAAACATCATAGAACAGGTAACCACATCATACAGGACAGGCACAGAACAGACAAGGCAAAACATTAAACACCAAAGAACAAGAACTACAACAACATACCAGGCTACACCATGCAAAAGGGCAGATAGCAAAAAAAAACCTGGGTCAGCAGCAAGGGGCTACACTCAGTAAGGCACAGGAAAGACTGACCCAAAGCCCCACAGCTTACAGATAGATATAGCTGTATAATGAGGGCACCTGATAAGCCACACCCAGGATCATACCAGGGATTGCTAACCCCATTAGACCAGGAGTAACAGAACCACAGAACATACAGGCTGCAGTACAGGATATTGCCCCTGGCAACCAGCATACATGGAGACCACCGCAGCCTGTACGCCAGAGTACAAACAACCCGTGTTCCAGTGACAAACAGAAAATCACCCATACAAGGCCATGTTCACACACAAGGCCGCAGCCAGCACGCATCGCAGAACCAGCACGCATGGAGTATCCACAGCCAGTACACAAAGCTCATGCAGCCAGCCTGCACGGCACCAGAGACATGAGCCACAGAGATGCAGACACGGGAATCCACAAACACAGGCCACAGTTCACACACTACACCGCAGCCAGCACACAGTCCCACGCAACCAGCATACACAGTTGTCAGCCTGCAGCCAGTATGCGAGGGAGCCTGCAACCAGCCTGCACGGCAACAGTAATAAGAACTGCACAGAGATGCAGTCAAAGGGATTACACACATTCAAGGGCATAGTTCACACAAGACACCGCAGCCCCAAGCAACCAGCATACACAGGTTTCGGCCTGCAGCCAGCATGCAAGAGAGCATGCAGCCAGCCTACATGGCCAAAACTTTCTACACCTTCAGATTTATACTTTTTACCATTTATATAATTGAAGAACATTTCAGGGTTACCTTTACATTTTTTGGCAATTAATCTCTCGGTTTCTAGTTTGGCTGATTTTATTTGTCTTTTACATATTCTATTTTTTTCCTTTCAATGCTTCCTCGCTTCCCTCCTGTTTTTGTGATTTAAATGCTTTCTTTTTGTCATGTATTGCTTTCTTTACAATTCTATTTATCCACATTGTTTTTTTTCTTGTTCCTTAACCTTTTATTCCCATAAGGTACTTACCTCTCACAATTAGATTTTAGGATAGTTTTAAAAATATCCCATTTTGTGGTTGTATTTTTATTTTTTAGGACTTTGTCCCAGTTAGTTAGGCCTATGGCCTCTCTTAGTTAGGTAAATTTAGCTTTTTTGAAGTTTTGTATATTTGTTCCTCCCTGAAGACACATTCTTTTAAATGACAATTGGAAGGTTATAACTTTATGGTCACTATTTCCCAGGTGTCCCCAACCTGCACATCTGTTGTTCTGTTAGGTCTGTTGGTTAATACTAAGTCCAGTATGGCCGTCCCTCTAGTCGGGTCCTGAACCAGTTGGGAAAGGTAATTGTCTTTGGTTATTGCCAAGAACCTTTTTCCTTTATGGGATGTACAGCTTTCAGTTTCCCAGTCTATATCTGGGTAGTTAAAGTCCCTCATAATAGCGACTTCAATATGATTTGCCGCCTCGTCTATCTCGTTTAGTAGTAGATTTTCTGTGGACTCTGGTATATTAGGTGGTTTATAATAATCTCCTATTAGTAATTTATTATTGTTTTTTTCCCATGTATTTCTACCCACAGTGACTCCACATGTTCATGTCCCTCACTTATATCTTCTCGGACTGTGGGCTTTAGACAGGACTTTACATAAAGGCAGACCCCGAGCCCTTTCCGTTTTTGACGATACTTTTTAAAGAGACTGTAACCCTGTACGTTAACCGCCCAGTCATAGCTATCATCCAGCCATGCCTCAGTTATTCCCACTGTCATAGTCCTCCTCGCACATCAGTAATTCCAGTTCCCCAGTTTTATTATTAAGGCTTCTGGCATTAGTATACATACAATTAAGAGATTTATGTATATTTTTTACCCTACACCATTACTTCTGAACTGTTATAATCTCTCCTTCCATTCCTCCCCCAGTTCCATTACCTTGCCCCAGGTTTCTATCTGCACTATATTCCACTCCTATAACGTAATTAGCCCCCCCCCCAGTCCCTAGTTTAAATACTCCACCTTCTAGCCATCTTCTCCCCCAAAACAGCTGCCCTTTCCCTATTGAGATGCAACCTATCCCTACTATAGAACCCGTAGCCAACAGAGAAATCGGCCCAGTTCTCCAGGAATCCAAACCCCTCCTTCTTACACCAGTTCTTGAGCCACTTGTTAACCTCCCTAATCTTCCGCTGCCTCTCTTGTGTGGCTCGTGGTACAGACAGTATTTTGGAAAACACTACTTTTGAGGTCCTTGCCTTAAGTTTTTGACCTAAATCCCTGAAATCATTTTTAAGGACTCTCCACCTTCCTCTAACTTTGTCATTGGTTCCGATATGGACCAAGACTGCTGGATCTTTCCACCCCTCCCAGTAATCTGTCAACCTGATCCGCGATGTGTCGAACTCAAGCGCCCTATCTGTACTCCTAATAATTGAGTCTCCCACTCCCAGCACCTGTTTGCCCTGCTCTCCAGGTCCCCTGCTTACTGGAGCTGACATTCCCCTGACTGGCAGAGGAAGTGTCCGGGTACAGCAGTGCTCTCCTGAACTGACACCCCCTCATTTCCAACCTTGCAAACTTGTTGGGGTGTGTCAGATCAGGGCTAGCCTCCCTGGCACTCTTCCCTCTACCCCGCTTTCTAACTGTTACCCAGCTAGCTACCTCACTTTCCTGATCCTTCATACTACCACCACCCTCCACTTCTACCCCATAGAATGCCTGCTCAGTGAGCAGCAAACTCTGTTCCAAATTACCAACGCTTCTCAGTGTTGAAATTCGCCCGGTTAGATACACGATGTGCGATTCCAAATGGGTAATTTGCTCACATTTTAAACAAAGATATGCACCCTAAAACGGCTGTTCCAGGACTGCATATATTAGACAAGTATATTGAAATAGGGGCACTCAATCCCGGAACTTGTCGATAAAATATTTAATATTTAAAGGAAACACATAAAACCAGCAATTAACAACACAATTGACACTTCACCCTAGTCGGTGTGTCCCGACTCACCCGCTCATAAATAGCAATTGAATTGAGGATGAGGAGTATCGATATTCAGTTGATATAAATATCCATATCCAGTAAGTCCAAGTATCTATTCTGAACTGAGTAATGAGCACTGTTCAATCAGTATGTCAATTCAACCATGCACCCTGATTCATCGATAGTGGGCATTCAAACAGTGAATCACCGGGATTAGCATTTGTAGATACCCGGCTCACTGCACAGAATATCCTTAATATTATTTGCTTGCCACTCACCGCATTCGGACTGTCGTGAAGTATTTTCAGCTTTCGCTGTACACTTATATGCAGCCTCTTCCCGGGTTCGCGTCCTCAGAATCGCTCAAGCAAACCACCGTGGCGTCCCACGTGACGTCTCACGTGACTCCAAGTCTCAAAGGTCCTAGAGCGTTATCAGGTATATACCAGACGAATTAAAAGTTCTCAGGCAATCTTTCCTGTGCATATGCGATCCTCCAGATCCTTGCTGTGAATTCTCATCAAACGCGTTTCGGGGTCTCCACCCCTTCCTCAGTGATATCAACAGCAAGGAATTTAATCCTATTTAAATCCTCATGGGGTGGAGTTAATTGTTAACCCATTGGTTCCACTTCCCAGGGATGAATATCTAATCTATTACATAAATTAATTCTTTTCACATATAGAATCCATAGTAAAAATTGAAAAATTATCCGTTTATAAATACAGTACAATAAAACTACAATAAAATAATTGCAACAGGTCCACCATTTCTTATAAAAACCATAATAAGGTGACTGTAACAGATCCACCACTTATATAGAAAACGCTTGAAACTCCGCTAAAAACGCACATAAAGTGCATATTCATATTCCCATTGTGTTTCTTCAATTTCCTGGTACACATATCTCTAAGAGTCTTCTAGAGAATAACAGTTCATAGGAGTATGTACTTGGCTGTTAGCCGCTGTTATAGAACATTTATCCATATATTAGACAAGATGTGCACTGGACGGCACTGTCAATAATGGAACTACACAAGAAAAGAGAAAAATATAATACAGTGCAGTGATAAGAATCTAACTTACTGTATTCCCTCCTAAAGTCCCTGAATCTGAAGTTACGTAATCTAAAGTCACGCACAATACAAACTGGAAATCAAACACGCGAAAGCTCACAAACTCGAGTTGTTTGTCTGCTTGCATAAGTGCAGCTCCCAAACAACTTCAAACCAGACTGCTTTTTTTCCTCTGGATTCAAAGGACTGAGCTGCCCTCAAGACTGGCTATTTAACTTCTCCTTATTAGATAGCCACACCCTAATTTTTCAACTATGCAACACCTCTGTGCAACACCCTGGAAAAGGAAGAGAAAAAAAATTAATCACAGTATACTCTCAGCTGCTATGCAATAAACTTGGCAGCAAAAGCAAGTCACAGTGTATAAACTAGACTACACTGCTCAACTTGGTATAAAGTACAATAAAGTCAGGCACAGCCACTCAGCAATGCACACAAAGAATTTAGCTCTCACAGATACTCCCTCATATAATCTAAAGTCACACACTTAATACAAACACACACTTGAAATCAAGCACGCGAACGCTCACAAATTCTGCTTGTATAAGTGCAGCTCCCAAACAGCTTCAAACCAGATTGCTTTTTTCCCCATGTCACGACAGCCCCACTAGAGAGATGGACTTCTCCCCCTTGGGGCAGGAAATCTAGAATACAAAAAGAAGCACCTCCTCCCATACTTCAGTGGTTTCCTTATTAGGCTGTGGGTTAGTTGGCTAGGGGACTCTGGAAGCGGCAAATCCCTGTGGTTCAGGGTAGTGGGCCCTTGTATGACTCCCGGTGTGGAGTCGGTTCTTTCACCCCAGCAGCGGAGGTGCCACCCGCCTCCCACTCCTCTGTCCTTCCGTGCCACCACCGCAGCCAGCCTCGTGGTTCGGGTTAGGCTGCGGCAGTAAAGAACTCACCAGTTGGAAAGGAGGTGACTGGGTGGTAAGAGAAGGGCCCTTAGCTTTAGCATGGCTGCGCGGTACGCTCCTGTGGTGGCGGCCATTTTGCGTTCACATCACGCATTGCACCGCGCGAAAACTCACTCGTGTGAAAGGGGCCTTAGACTATATAGCTGTGTCAAACATGTTGTTACCATATGTTAATAAATATCTGCATTTTGGGCCTACAGTATGTCTCTTTATTCTTTATATGATAAGATATGGCCCTAGAACCTATGGAGTTAAGAAAGAGTTGGTGGTCACTGTGTGTGCAAATGGTGAGGGAGACTTCCACCATGGATCCCAGACTTTGTGCAATCTTTTAGGAAATGTTGAGGGTCATTTATCAAACAAAGACTTTTAATCTGGTCCGGACAATGTGCCTACTTCATGACAAAACATACACATCATCATAACTTAGGCGTATACTCTGGCAGTGCATGTCTGAAGTGAAATTCTACTCCATTTCCTGAGTGGAGTAAATGTTCGATGATTTTGCACCTTAAAATGGCATAAATGTTTGTGAATGGGACCCAGTGACTAGGACACTGTAAAAATGCCTGTGTGATAAAGTACTCAAACGGGATTTTAAAAATTGCAAAACAGGGTTTTATGATTTTCTTTATGCCAAAATCTGGTATAGAGCTGTAAGTAAATTATTCCCTTTCTGCTTTCGAAAATCTATCCTTTAATATTAACCGTAGTCCACCACAGAGCCAAGCGAGGGAGTCTCCTGCCACCCATCTCATCCTTATAGCCTGCAAGTATGTTTGCCTAAAGTGTGTTACTTGAGATTAAGTGACTTAAGGGACTTTAAGAGAGAAACTGCATTTATTTATATGTTTATTTTCATTGAATTGTATAACTTGTACACACTTGCATTGTTATTTCTGGTATTGAGATCCGGCAGAGGATCTCAATACCAGAATTAAATGGATCAGCTTTCATTTTGCACATCAGGATGCATCTGTTCCGTTAGGATTTGGTTGTGTGAAATCAAAACGGAAAAAAAACTGATCGGTCACTAAATACATGAAAGTCATTGGGTGACGGATCTGTCACTATTGACTTACAGTACATTGTTTTTAGTGCCGGATCCATTTTTTCCCCAGTTTTTATGACAGGACACAAAGCCGCAGCGTTGCTGCTCTAAGCAGAGACTTTCTAGAGTAGATATGGGGATTATGAAGGTGCAGGAAAGTGAGGTAGGGTAAGTGAGGCTGGGTAACTGGCTAGCTGTCTGACCCAGAAAGAAGTGCAGCAGCGTCTTAAAAATAGATAAATCACTGTGTCCAGATGGCATACACCCTCGAGAGTTAAGCAATGTAATAGACAGACCCTTATTTCTAATATTTACTGACTCTATAATGACAGAGTTTGTTCCACAGGACTGTCACTTAGCAAATGTGGTGCCAATAGTCAAAAAGGGATCACAAACAGAGCCCAGAAACTATAGACTCTATAGATGGTAACTGAAAGTAAAATATAAATGTTTGCTGTGTAAAGTATTTAAAGGGCATCTGTCAGCAGATTTGTTCCTATGAAACTGACTTACCTGTTGCATGTGCGCCTGGCAGCTGAAGACATATGCCTGCATTGCTGAGAAAAATTATTTTTTAATATATGCAAATTAGCCTCTAGGAGCAACGGGGCATTGTCGTTATTCCTAGAGGTTCTGCACTCTCTGCAAATGCTGCACCCTCTCCACTAAACAGCCTGGCACATGAACCAATAGTTCCTGCCGCTCAACAACTGCGCTCCCTGCGGACCAGTACTCAGATGGTTCATGGCCCGGTACTGGTCCAAGGTCCGGTGGTTGGGAACAGCTGGTCTAGAGGCTCTTATATTAAAACTTCATT
>JAKVIS010001972.1:0-26949 GCA_033119425.1 Bufotes viridis
GCATATTAAAAATTCTGGTGTCCACTTTGCAGCAGTTTTCTTGTAAATAATACCGCCAAAAGGCATTATTGTCCAGTGTTGTAATTTTGCTGAAAAAAGGCCAATTTAATCAATCTGGTGTTTGGTAGACCAGAAAAACTAGGCCTCACGTTTTTACTCCTGTAAAAGGAATTATATCTCCCGTGTGGGAATCTATGTACCAAAACTAGCATTATAAAAATTCTGGTGTCCAATTTGCAGCAGTTTTCTTGTAATTAATACCGGAAAATGGAATTATATCTTCCAGTGTGGGAATTTTGGGGCTAAAAATAATATATTTTATTGTGGTGCGAGTTGAATCGCAACAATGAGGAAACATTCTATTAAGGGACGAGGACGCGGTCGTGGTGGTGTCCGTGGAGCCTCTGTTGCTGGCAGAGGACGTGGCCGTTCGGCCTCAGGCGCACAAAGTAGTGAACCAACTCCCTCAAGTAGCCGGCAGAATTTACAGCGATATTTGGTGGGGCCCAATGCCGTTATGAGGATGGTAAGGCCTGAGCAGGTACAGGCATTAGTCGATTGGGTGGCCGACAGTGCTTCCAGCACGTTCCCCACATTGTCTTCCGCCCAGTCTTCTGCGGAAAGCGCACAGGTGGCACCTGAAAACCAAGCCCATCAGTCTGTCACATCACCCCCATGCATATCAGGGAAACTGGCTGAGCCTCAAGTTATGCAGCAGTCTCTTCTTCTGTTTGAAGACTCTGCTCCCACGGTTTTCAGGGCGTCCACCTATCCCTTCCCCAGCGGTGGAAGACATTCCATGCACTGACGCACAACCACTTATGTATTCAGATGATGAGGACATGGGAATACCACCACAGCAGAGTGACCAGGTGTCTGATGATGACGAAACACAGGTGCCCACTGCCGCGTCTTATTGCAGTGTGCAGACTGAACAGGAGGAGGTCAGGGAGGAAGACTGGGTGGAAGACGATGCAGAGGACGATGAGGTCTTAGACCCCACATGGACTGAAGGTCGTGCCCCTTCAGAGGAAGAGGCAGTGGTGAGACCGAGACAACAGCGAAGCCAAAGAGGGAGCAGGGGGCAAAAGCAGAACAGCCGCCGTCCAGAGAGTTCGCCTGCTATTGGCCAGCGCCAACAGGGACCCAGCACCCCAAAGGCATCTTCAAGGAGTTCCCTGGCATGGCACTTCTTCAAACAATGTGCTGAGGACAAGACCAGAGTGGTTTGCACGCTGTGCCATCAGACCCTGAGGCGAGGCATTAACGTTCTTAACCTGAGCACCACCTGCATGATCAGGCATCTACATGCAAAGCATGAACTGCAGTGGAGTACACAGGTGGCGGGGTATTGAACAACAGACCGACCAGTGGTTGCTGCCGGTGGGCCTCAAGCCCGGCCTGGTGGTGTGCGATAATGGGCGAAATCTCGTGGCAGCTCTGGGACTAGCCGGTTTGACGCACATCCCATACCTGGCGCATGCGCTGAATTTGGTGGTGCAAAAGTTCATTCACAACTACCCAGACATGTCAGAGCTGCTGCATAAAGTGCGGGCCGTCTGTGCGCGCTTCCGGCGTTCACATCCTGCCGCTGCTCGCCTGTCAGCGCTACAGCGGAACTTCGGCCTTCCCGCTCACCGCCTAATATGCGACGTGCCCACCCGGTGGAACTCCACCTTGCACATGCTGGAGAGACTGTGCGAGCAGCAGCAGGCCATAGTGGAGTTTCAGCTGCAGCACGCAAGGGTCAGTCGCACTGCGGAACAGCACCACTTCACCACCAATGATTGGGCCTCCATGCGAGACCTGTGTGCCCTGCTGCGCTGTTTAGAGTACGCCACCAACATGGCCAGTGGCGATGCCACTGTTATCAGCGTGACCATACCAATTCTATGTCTCCTAGAGAAAACGCTTAGGGCGATGATGGAAGAGGAGGTGGCCCAGGAGGAGGAGGATGAGGGGTCATTTTTAGCACTTTCAGGCCACTCTGTTAGAAGTGGCTCAGAGGGAGGTTTTTGCAACAGCAGAGGGCAGGTACAAATGTGGCCAGCCAGGGCCCACTACTGGAGGACGAGGAGGATGAGGAGGAGGTGGAGGAGGATGAGGATGAAGCAGGTTCACAGCGGGGTGGCACCCAGCACAGCGCAGGCACATCCCTGGTGCGTGGCTGGGGGATACAGAGGATGATGACGATACGCCTCCCACAGAGGACAGCTTGTCCTTACCTCTGGGGAGCCTGGCACACATGAGCGATTACATGCTGCAGTGCCTGCGCAACGACAGCAGAGTTGCCCACATTTTAACGTGTGCTGACTACTGGGTTGCCACCCTGCTGGATCCACGGTAGAAAGACAATGTGCCCACTTTACTTCCTGCACTGGAGCGTGATAGGAAGATGCACGAGTACAAGCGCACACTGGTAGACGCGCTCCTAAAAGCATTCCCAACTGTCACAGGGGAACAGGTGGAAGGCCAAGGCCAATGCAGAGGAGGAGCTAGAGGTCGCCCACGCAGCAGTGTCACGGCCAGCTCCTCTGAGGGCAGGGTTAGCATGGCAGAAATGTGGAAAAGTTTTGTCTCCACGCCACAGCTAACTGCCCCACCACCTGATACGGAACGTGTTAGCAGGAGGCAACATTTCACTAACATGGTTGAACAGTACATCTGCACACAACTCCACGTACTGACGGATGGTTCGGCCCTATTCAACTTCTGGGTTTCCAAATTGTCCACGTGGCCAGAATTAGCATGTTATGCCTTGGAGGTGCTGGCCTGCCCGGCGGCCAGCGTTTTATCTGAACATGTATTCAGCACGGCAGGGGCGTCATTACTGACAAACGCAGCCGCCTGTCCGCAGCCAACGTGGACAAGCTGACGTTTATAAAAATGAACCAGGCATGGATCCCACAAGACCTGACCCTCCCTTGTGCAGAGTAGTCCTTAATAACTGCCTTAAACCATGTTGTCTTGTACTCCTGGCCACTTCTTCATTGAAAAATCAATTTTTGAAATTAAGTAGGATCTTGGGGTGCAACCCAGAGTTGAATGAACCTTCCGTCTGTCTGGGTGCCGGGGCCAAAGTACATGAAAGTGTCCTTCTCCTGTGCTGGGTGATATGAATGTTATACTTGTGCTGTCTGACATGTCTCCTTTGTGTGGGTGCAGGGGGCCAAAGTCACTGAAAGCGGCCTTCTCCTGTGCTGGCTGATATAAATGCCTGAATCTCTGCTGTGGGACCTCTCTCCTCTTTCTGGGTGCAGGGGTCAAAGTCTCTAAAAGTGCCCTTCTCCTGTGGTGGTTGATGTGAAACTGATGCTTGTGCTATCTGACCTGTCTCCTCTGTGTCGGTGCTAAGGCCTAAGTCACTGAAAGCGGCCTTCTCCTGTGCTGGCTGATATAAATGCCTGAATCTCTGCTGTGGGACCTCTCTCCTCCGTCTGGGTGCAGGGGTAAAAGTCTCTCAAAGTGGCCTTCTCTTGTGCTGGGTGATGTGAAGTTGATGTTTGTGCCATCTGACATGGTTGCCGGGGTCCCATTAAATGGTGGCCTACTCCTGTGGTGGGTGATCTAAATGCCTGAATCTCTGCTGTGGGACCTCTCTCCTCCGTCTGGGTGCAGGGGTCAAAGTCTCTCAAAGTGGCCTTCTCTTGTGCTGGGTGATGTGAAGCTGATGTTTGTGCCATCTGACATGGTTGCCGGGGTCCCATTAAATGGTGGCCTACTCCTGTGGTGGGTGATCTAAATGCCTGATTCTCTGCTGTGAAAACTTCTCTACTCTGTCTGGGTGCTGGTCCAAAATACATGAGAGTGGCCTTCTCCGGTGGTGGTTGATAGGAAGCATGATTCCTTGTTGTGGGACCTGTATCCTCTGTCTGGGTGCTGGTCCCAAATAAATGAAAGTGGCCTTCTCCAGTGGTGGATGATATGACGCATGATTCCTTGCTGTGGGACCTGTATCCTCTGTCTGGGTGCTGGTCCAAAATAAATGAGAGTGGCCTTCTCCGGTGGGGTTTGATATGACGCATGATTCCTTGATGTGGGACCTCTCTCCTCTGTCTGGGTGCTGGTCCAAAATAAATGAGAGTGGCCTTCTCCGGTGGGGGTTGATATGACGCCTTATTCCTTGATGTGGGACCTCTCTCCTCTGTCTGGGTGCTGGTCCAAAATACATGAGAGTGGCCTTCTCCGGTGGTGGTTGATATGACGCATGATTCCTTGCTGTGGGACCAGTATCCTCTGTCTGGGTGCTGGGCCGAAATAAATGAGAGTGGCCTTCTCCGTTGGTTGGTTGATATGAGGCATGATTCCTTGCTGTGGGACCTGTATCCTCTGTCTGGGTGCTGGTCCAAAATAAATGAGTGGTCTTCTCCGGTGGGGGTTGATATGACGCATGATTCCTTGATGTGGGACCTGTATCCTCTGTCTGGGTGCTGGTCCAAAATACATGAGAGTGGCCTTCTCCGGTGGTGGTTGATATGACGCATGATTCCTTGCTGTGGGACCTCTCTCCTCTGTCTGGGTGCTGGTCCAAAATACATGAGAGTGGCCTTCTCCGGTGGTGGTTGATATGATGCATGATTCCTTGCTGTGGGACCTGTATCCTCTGTCTGGGTGCTGGTCCCAAATAAATGAGAGTGGCCTTTTCCAGTGGTGGATGATATGACGCATGATTCCTTGCTGTGGGACCTGTATCCTCTGTCTGGGTGCTGGTCCCAAATACATGAGAGTGGCCTTCTCCGGTGGGGGTTGATATGACGCCTTATTCCTTGCTGTGGGACCTCTCTCCTCTGTCTGGGTGCTGGTCCAAAATACATGAGAGTGGCCTTCTCCGGTGGTGGTTGATATGATGCCTTATTCCTTGCTGTGGGACCTGTATCCTCTGTCTGGGTGCTGGTCCAAAATACATGAGAGTGGCCTTCTCCGTTGGTGGTTGATATGAAGCATGATTCCTTGCTGTGGGACCTCTCTCCAATTGATATTGGTTAATTTTTATTTATTTTATTTTATTTTAATTCATTTCCCTATCTACATTTGTTTGCAGGGGATTTACCTACATTTTGCTGCCTTTTGCAGCCCCCTAGCCCTTTCCGGGAGTCTTTTGCAGGCTTTTTAGTGCCCAAAAGTTCGGGTCCCCATTGACTTCTATGGGGTTCGGGTTCGGGATGAAGTTCGGGTTGAGTTCGGATCACGAACCCGGACATTTTCCCGAAGTTCGGCCGAACCTCTCGAACCCGAACATCCAGGTGTTCACTCATCTCTATATATTACACTAAGTGTTAAAATACAAGTGCTGAAAGCATAATCCTCTACATTTGCACACACTATTCTGCATTAGTGATGTCGCGAACATAAAATTTTCCGTTCGCGAACAGCGAACGCGAACTTCCGCAAATGTTCGCGAACGTGCGAACCGCCATAGACTTCAATAGACAGGCGAATTTTAAAAACCAAAGGGACTCCTTCTGGCCACAATAGTGATGGAAAAGTTGTTTCAAGGGGACTAATACCTGGACTGTGGCATGCCGGAGGGGGATCCATGGCAAAACTCCCATGGAAAATTACCTAGTTGACGCAGAGTGTGGTAGTTGTAATCGCTATGCGATTAATACAGGTTATATTAATCGCATTGCGAATTCAACTTAGAGCTGGGTTCCTAATGGTTGTATTGCTAGAATATAACGAAGATTGCGAATATAGCGCTATATTCTAGCAATACAACAACCATTAGGAACTCAGCTCTAAGTTGAATTCGCAATGCGATTAGTATCAAGCGAGTATTGCTGTGTTTGTGGGAGGGGAGGCTGACTACAAGGCTATTGATAGGCACCTGTGGGCCTAGGCTGGCTGATTACAAGGCTATTTATAGGCACCTGTGGGCCCAGGCTGACGCCGATTCAGCTGATTTCACTACCTCTGGGTCAGCTCTAGGATACAGCAGCATGGTGTCGAGGCTCCTTACGGCTGGGCGACGGCAGAATCTCTCAGGAAGGCACTGGTATTCATGGTAGGATCGGAGTGGTTTGCACGGGACCCACGCTGTGGTCCGCGACATGTAGCGCAGCTGCATCGTGTGCAGGCTCATTCACGCCTGGGCAGCGACAAAGTGCCAAGCGAGTGCTGGCATTCACTGTAGAATCACACTTGTTGGCACGAGACCCACACTGCGGTATGTGATTCGTAATACTCTGGGACGAAGCAAAGTTGGGCGCTAATGGTCAAGTGACTGTTGTTAGTATTTTGTCCGGCTGTTTAGGGGATTGTTGGGGGCTATTGCATATAGTTATTGGTGTTGCATGTGCCTAGAGTACTAGGTATGGTCGCATGTTTTCTGATAACTGCTTGATACGGGACGCATGTCTCCAAGCTACGCACGCTGTGTTTAAGTGATGGTATTATGTAGTTATCTCTCTGGAAGGGTCATGTATCAAGGGTCATTAAAAAAAAAAAAGTGCATGTTTTCTGTCACCTGTTGTACATGTGGGGCGCACGTCCGCAGTTAGCGCCAGACATGCAAGGTGTTGGTAATGTGTATTAGTGGCCCATATATGGGGGCACTAGCAGGTTGATAAAGGCGCCTGTATTTGAGTACTGATGCTCTGGTAAGTGTGTTTAATCTATAAATTGTATGTTTTGGGCCGCATGTGTCAGCGGTTCTGTGCTATTGTGTTGATTAATTGGCGTTGCATCAGGGTTTATGTTCAACCACGTTTGTTTTCTTACAGGAACATGAGGTGGTGTTGTGACCATCATTTAAAAAGCAAAAAAAAATAATAATCCTGCAGCATTATGTGGAGGTTCATTCGCACCTGGGCAATGGCAGATGGTGCCAGGCGAGTGCTGGCATTCACGGTGGGATCGGATTTGGTTACACGGTCTGTGACTTGTAGCGCTCTGGGGCGAAGGGGGTTGGGCACTAATGGTAGAATGTTCATGGCTAGGTTCGTTACCTGCAAAAGCTACGTCTGTGTGTCTGCATTTACATTTTGTCCTATACTCCATTCACTACCAGAGCTGCGTTCTTGCATCTGTTGTATCACGTTAATACTCTGCTCACTTTAGATTGCATTCATACGGCTGCCTTATATCATGCTCTTCATGCTCACACTCAGAGCTGCGCCCATACCATGTGTTGGGCACTACTCACATCCAGATCTGCAGTCACCCACCTGTTCTTACACCATGTGTTTATACACTGCTTCCACTTATAGCTACATTTTCCTTTTATTTTGACATCATGGTTAGCCAGTATTTTCACTAGGGCAGTCAGCACACCGCTCTGACACGGCTCTCCCGATAAACATAATAGCTGCGTTCTTTTCAGGCTTGCTTATTTCCTCGTTGGTTTGTTACAATCCGAAGGCCTACTTCTACTTTTTCTGTTCATTTCAGTAAAAAAAATAAATAAATATTTTAAAAGAAAATTTTAAAAATTATAAAAATATATATATATATATATATATTTTTTTTTGGTGTTTCAGTCCTATGTTTGCAGTTACTTAGACCGGCCTGCTTTACTTCTGGTTCATATTCACTCAGACTGGTCCCTTGCCCCAGTTAATCAAATAGCTTTTCAGTGGCCCAATAGGAGTACGTTTCCTACTATATTTTTACAAATCCTTTATTTGTCAAGATAAGGGTCTTCTCTTAGCGAACTGCAAGGCCTCTGGCTCTTCGTTGTCTCCCATCTGTTCAAATTCACAGATGATTAATGTTTATTTATGCACGTGGTTCGCTTCACTAATGTCTATGCATATCCCATCGGGTCTGGCTCACATTTAATTACTTATCGTCACTGTAAAGTCATTCAGCTCAGTCTCATGGCTTCGAGGGGTCTCATGGCTTCGGGGGGCCCGATGATCACTTCGGCCTCATGGCTCCGGGTGGCCCTTTGATCTTCCTTCATGTTGTTCGTTAGGGGTACCATATGGTTGTAGGCTGTTTAGTGTCTTAGGTTCCCTGTCAGAGGGGTTCATGGTTACGCGAGTTCCCAAGTCATACTGGTGCTGCATAAGTGCTTTATTAAAAGAAGAAAAAAATAAAATAAATCTGCCATTAGTCTCACATGTATGGCTCCGCCATTAGTCTCCCACACATGACTCCTCCGTTTATGTTTTACTCACATGACTCCGCCATTAGAGTCTCACGCATGACTTCTCAGATTTAGAGTTACACATATGACTCCGCCATTTAAGTCTCTCGCGCATGGCTTCTCTAAATAAGTGTTACACATATGACTCTGCCATTATAGTCTCTCAAGCAATGCTTCTCCGATTAAGTGTCCGCCATTAGAGTCCCTCACGCATGGCTTCTCCGATTTAGTGTTTGACATATGACTTCGCCGTTAGAGTCTCTCACGCATGACACCGCCATTAGTCTCTCACGCATGGCCTCTCCGTTTTATGTCTTACACACATGACTCCGCCATTATAGTCTCTCAAGCAATGCTTCTCCGATTAAGTGTTACACATATGACTCCACCATCAGAGTCTCTCACGCATGGCTTCTCCAATTAGGTGTTACACATATGACTCTGCCATTAGTCTACCATGCATGGCTTCTCCGATTTAGTGTTACACATATGACTCCGCCATCAGAGTCTCTCACGCATGGCTTCTCCAATTAAGTGTCCGCCATTAGAGTCTCTCATGCATGGCACTGCCATTAGAGTCTCTCACGCATGGCTTCTCCAATTAGGTGTCTGCACATTAGTCTCTCACGCATGGCACTGCCATTAGAGTCTCTCACGCATGGCTTCTCCAATTAAGTGTCCGCCATTAGAGTCTCTCACGCATGGCACTGCCATTAGAGTCTCTCACGCATGGCTTCTCCAATTAAGTGTCCGCCATTAGAGTCTCTCACGCATGGCACTGCCATTAGAGTCTCTCACGCATGGCTTCTCCATTAAGTGTCCGCCATTAGAGTCTCTCACGCATGGCTTCTCCAATTAAGTGTCCGCCATTAGAGTCTCTCACGCATGGCACTGCCATTAGAGTCTCTCACGCATGGCTTCTCTGTTTATGTTTTACACACATGTATGTGGATGTGCATTTGTATGGTGGCCACTTTGTTCCATCTGGGACATTTTGTTGGTATAATGTGTGTTTGTTTGGCCACCTTTGCACTCCTGGTATATATTTAGTGTGCCCCCTCATTCTATGGTTGTATGTTTTACACACATGACTCCGCCATTAGTCTCTCACGCATGGCTTCTCCAATTAGGTGTTACACATATGACTCCGCCATTAGAGTCTCTCACGCATGGCACCACCATTAGTGTCTCTCACGCATGGCACCACCATTAGTGTCTCTCACGCATGGCTTCTCCGGTTAAGTGGTTCATATATGACTTCACCATTTGAGGTCGGCCACGTGGCCCACCACAAGTAGGTTTCATGTCTTTTTCCGCCACTCGGGCTGAGGGTGTTGGTGTCGGGCCTAAGTCCTGGGTATCAGTCCGTCTTCCAGTAGAAAGTACAGTAATAGGCGCAATTCACAATGTCTCATGTCTACAGACACGACAAGCCCAATCACGACTACAGGCGCAGCATACATAGTTATCACGACCTTAAGCTTATTTCCTGTCACAACTGCAGGTATAGTGTGTACATTTTCTGTCCTCATTACAGGCAACATTAGCTCGTTAATTGAAATAGCCATGTATTCGTGTTGATGGTTCCCCAGGCCTGGTGAGTTTATACATTCCCCTAATCTACTAATAGAGAAAGACGGCATACGCCATGTTCTAACTTTCTAGCCCCTTATATATAAAAGGTGTGGCCTGGGGAATAAGTAGAGGGTAGTATTTAGCAACCAGAAACAGTTGGTGCCCGATCAGGGCCCTCGGCGAATGCTTGGAATCCATTTAGGCCTTCCAACAGATTCACCATTGTTTGTTTCAGTCTGCAGCTCTCAGGATTCAGACCTTCTCGTAATATGTTCACATGTTGTTAGTATACATAGGTGTAAATCGTTTCTGATTACCGGCCACTCCTTCAATCGCATCAGCCACCTCCAAGAACGATGTGCCGTTTCTCATGACAAAGAGGTAAGGTAGATGGTAGTCACTGTGGTATGTACGATATATTTCACACCTTCATCGGGAAATGTCTTTTACGTTCAAAGTGGGTGTAGTAATGGTATGTATATATTTTGCTCTAAACTAAGGTCTGCTCTTTTTGGCCCCTTTAGGATGCCCTACCTCAGCAGTCATGGCACAATTCTACTGCTTGTTGTAGATAGGGTTAGATAGGTTAGGTACACCTTTCTGATAGCCGATCCGACCACAAGTATTAAGCAAGTATTGCTGTGTTTGTGGGAGGGGAGGCTGACTACAAGGCTATTTATATGCACCTGTGGGCCTAGGCTGGCTGATTGCTAGGCTATTTATAGGCACCTGTGGGCCCAGGCTGGCTGATTGCTAGGCTATTTATAGGCACCTGTGGGCCCAGGCTGGCTGATTGCTAGGCTATTTATAGGCACCTGTGGGCCCAGGCTGATGCCGATTCAGCTGATTTCACCCACCCACACCATCTTACAGTCATTTCCTATTAGGGTGGCCCCCTTTAGGCTGCCCTACCTCAGCAGTCATGGCACAATTCTACTGCTTGTTGTAGATAGGGTTAGATAGGTTAGGTACACCTTTCTGATAGCCGATCCGACCACAAGTATAACCTGAATTAATCGCATTGCGAATTCAACTTAGATCTGAGTTCCTAATGGTTGTTGTATTGCTAGAATACACATTATATTCTAGCAATACAACCATTAGGAACTCAGCTCTGAGTTGTAATCGCAATGCGAATAATACTTACAATTATTAATCGCTTTCCGAATCCTTTTTATGCCTCTATTTGATTGTATATGACGGTTGACTATGACTACCACCAACGTTCTGCTGCCTCCAAAGCAAGATATCTGATAGAAAACACATCAAAAACGCATCTGCGTTTTTATCATTTTTTATTTATATTTTTTGTGTATTTTGCCACATTTGGTTGCATATTTACATTTTGTATAGGCAAATATGGCAGTCTAGATCATGTGTCTATACCAAAACCTAGGATCATTGTTTGACAGCATATTTTCTAAGCCATGTAGCTGAATATAGATTTGGGCAGAGTAATGATCTAGAATACCATATTTGCCTATACCAAATGTAAATATGCAACCAAATGTGGCAAAATACACAAAAAAATAAAATAAAAAAATTATAAAAACGCAGATGCGTTTTTGATGCGTTTTCCATCAAAAAACGCCCAAATGGCCCCTGGGGGGTTCAGATATCTTGCTTTGGAGGTAGCAGAACGTTGGTGGTAGTCATAGTCAACCGTCATATACAATCAAATAGAGGCATCAAATGGATTCGGAAAGCGATTAATAATTGTAAGCATTAATCGCATTGTGATTACAACTTAGATCTGAGTTCCTAATGGTTGTATTGCCCCACACTGTATATCCCCCACACTGCCCCCATATGGTAATTTCCCCCACACTGACACCATATAGTAATTTCCCCACACTGCCCCCATATAGTAATTTCCCCCACACTGCCCCCACACTGTATATTCCCCACACTGCCCCCATATTGTAATTTCCCCCACACTGCCCCATATAGTAATTTCGCCCACACTGCCCCCATATAGTAATTTCCCCCACACTGCCCCATATAGTAATTTCCCCACACTGCCCCCATATAGTAATTTCCCCACACTGCCCCCATATAGTAATTTCCCCACACTGCCCCCATATAGTAATTTCCCCACACTGACCCCATATAGTAATTTCCCCACACTGCCCCATATAGTAATTTCCCCACACTGCCCCCATATAGTAATTTCCCCACACTGCCCCCATATAGTAATTTCCCCACACTGCCCCATATAGTAATTTCCCCACACTGCCCCCATATAGTAATTTCCCCACACTGCCCCCATATAGTAATTTCCCCACACTGCCCCATATAGTAATTTCCCCACACTGCCCCCATATAGTAATTTCCCCACACTGCCCCATATAGTAATTTCCCCACACTGCCCCATATAGTAATTTCCCCACACTGCCCCATATAGTAATTTCCCCACACTGCCCCATATAGTAATTTCCCCACACTGCCCCATATAGTAATTTCCCCACACTGCCCCATATAGTAATTTCCCCACACTGCCCCCATATAGTAATTTCCCCACACTGCCCCCATATAGTAATTTCCCCACACTGCCCCCATATAGTAATTTCCCCACACTGCCCCATATAGTAATTTCCCCACACTGCCCCCATATAGTAATTTCCCCACACTGCCCCATATAGTAATTTCCCCACACTGCCCCATATAGTAATTTCCCCACACTGCCCCCATATAGTAATTTCCCCACACTGCCCCCATATAGTAATTTCCCCACACTGCCCCATATAGTAATTTCCCCACACTGCCCCCATATAGTAATTTCCCCACACTGCCCCCATATAGTAATTTCCCCACACTGCCCCATATAGTAATTTCCCCACACTGCCCCCATATAGTAATTTCCCCACACTGCCCCCATATAGTAATTTCCCCACACTGCCCCCATATAGTAATTTCCCCACACTGCCCCCATATAGTAATTTCCCCACACTGCCCCATATAGTAATTTCCCCACACTGCCCCCATATAGTAATTTCCCCACACTGCCCCCATATAGTAATTTCCCCACACTGCCCCCATATAGTAATTTCCCCACACTGCCCCATATAGTAATTTCCCCACACTGCCCCATATAGTAATTTCCCCACACTGCCCCCATATAGTAATTTCCCCACACTGCCCCCATATAGTAATTTCCCCACACTGCCCCCATATAGTAATTTCCCCACACTGCCCCCATATAGTAATTTCCCCACACTGCCCCCATATAGTAATTTCCCCCACACTGCCTTATATAGTAATTTGCCCCACACTGCCCCCATATAGTAATTTCCCCTACACTGCCCCCATATAGTAATTTCCCCCACACTGCCCCCCACATACGTATGTTTCATTTGAAAGACAGTGGCCTTTATTCCCCATTTTCATCCTGTACAACATGCCCTGCTTTTATCATCCGTATGATGTGATTCATTTATTTTATTTCAGTATTTACATAGAGTCAAATTAAATGTGCCTATTTGATTCAGCTGATGTTTGCCTCTTGTACCACTGTATTTTGTTTCATTTGGATGCCAGCTCCTCTGGTTATGTCCACCGATTGGTCCCCTTACTTACTTTTGTTGTTTTACAACGTCGAGCGCTCGATCGAAGTGCAGATGTCTGGGGGATAGGCGGTGATGGGATCGGGGTTTTACCCCGCCTCCCGCCCGCCCCACCGATGACTCTGGGTTGTGATGCGCTCAGTGGGTGGGGTTTTCTTCATTTAAGCCTCAGGTTCCGGCGGCCGCGTGCGGCCAGTCTATGCCGGTACTCTGCCATGTGAGGCAGAGAACGTAGTCCTGCAATACCTCTTTACCCCCCTTTGAGCTCCTGACGAGCCCATGTATGGGCGAAACGCGTTGAGCAATCTACAGGGGATTACCTATATGAGGGAAGGAATAGGCAGGAACCTTATGCGGCATTCTATTTATCTCCATCTACGTCACTCAGCCTAGCGTGCCGCTTGCAGGGAGTGTGGGGGAGAGATCACCAGCCAGAGCATCCACATAGTGGGCATGGGCTGATGGTCCTCCTACCCAACACGGTTTATATCCCTGTTTGGCGACCGCTGGCACAGTGTGAGTGGTGACCGAGTGTAGGAGATAGACAGCTTTTTGTCTGCAGGACATCACATGTGGGTCTGTGTATTCATACACTTATCACCATAGCCCACATTGTGAGACTCCTGACTCAGATGTAGTGGTGTTTGGGGTGCCAATATTTTACTTTCTAGGGACAGGCGGCTCGCAAACCTAGCACAGCACTGGGTGTGTGAATGCTGCACCTTGTCCAGGATTATAGTGCACCCAACACTCACTACCATCTTTAGTTTTTTATTCCCTGCACCCAGCAGTTTTACTAAGGAATAAATAAAAGTTATATTTTAGATTAATCCCTGATAGCGTCCCATCCATTCAGTGAACTTTATCTGATATTACCCTCTAGGATGTGCTATCAACAAATGTCTTTGTGGCCCTTGCTAGTTGAGGTGCCTTTCCCTTCCTAAAAACTAAACTAAACAAATAAACGGAAGTGATACTCCTCATTCTTTGACGTTGTTGAACAGCTTCTTGCCATGACTGGTGTGGATCCAGTTGTCTTGTCCCTCGAACTTCAGAGAGGTTGTCGTCATCAGCAGCACCTGGACTGGCCCAAGATATCCCGGCTCTAGTCCTATCTTCGGATGTTTCTTTAGCACAACCCAATCACCGGGTAACTAGAAAGAACACTGGTTATTGAGTCTGGGTCTCGGAGAGACTCCCAAACCCAGTGGTGGACATTGGGTGATAACCCATGGGGCTGCCTGGGGGCATCACTAAAAGAAGAAAGGGCTACAGCAGAACATTCAGGCCCTGGATCAGCTGTGATTTCTCCTTGTAAAAATCTGACCCAACTACTGTCAAAGAAAAGGCAGTAGTGATGGTTCTCGATGAAAATTGTTGTTTTCTACACCACTCCCCCCCCCCCATTCCCCATTTCATCATCCTTAAAACCAGGACGAAGAGAAGCTGGATTCAACATGGTGCATCATCTCTAGGTTAGATGGAGAGATGAGGGAGGGAGGAGAAAGAGAGAAAGATGAGAGTGACAGAGACAGATGAGGGAGTATTGGAATCCGTAGTTTTAGTTGAATGGGAGTACATGATAGTGTTAGTTTACACTATCTGGGACTTTTGAATGCCTTGTTGCTGGAGCTCGATGGATTTGTGCAGCCACAGTTCTGCCTTCCGGAGGGAACCATGGTTTTGGAGTCTAGTGGGGAATTCACGGACAAACTTTTCCTAAATCCAGACCTCAAAGGTTCCTTCTTTGGGGATGGTCCACTCTGAACCTACAGTCCATTGGTGCCAATCTTTGAGGGGCTTAACAACTACTCCTCCATAGATGGATTTCATGTGCTACTTGGCTGTCCTATACTCAGAAGTGGTACCCTTCTGTCCCCTAGATTTCCCTACACCCATGCTCGAGCCTTCTAAAAGTAGGTGCGTCCACCTATAGTGTCCTGTGACAGTCGCCTGGATGGCTGCTACTCCCCTTCGTTCGCCTCTCAGTTGCCCTTGGAATTCTGGCACCGACACATGGACTCCGTTCACCCTAGTTAGACCTCAGGAAAAGGAGTAGCAGCGTGAGGAAAAGGACTCTCGCCGATACACGACGGCCCTCAGAGTCTCCTAATGAGATGTACCAGCCTTAGTTTTGGCTCTGAATAGTGACCTGACCACAGGATAGGGCTTCCAATTGACCTCGAGTGGAAAATGGGGCGCCCAGAGAACACACAGTACATTCTGTGGGGACCGAGTACACACAGAGAACACACAGTACCTCTGTGGGGACGGGGTACACACAGAGAACACACAGCATCTTCTGTGGGGACGGGGTACACACAGAGAACACACAGTACCTTCTGTGGGGACGGGGTACACACAGAGAACACACAGTACCTCTGTGGGGACGGGGTACACACAGAGAACACACAGTACCTCTGTGGGGACGGGGTACACACAGAGAACACACAGTACCTCTGTGGGGACGGGGTACACACAGAGAACACACAGTACCTTCTGTGGGGACGGGGTACACACAGAGAACACACAGTACCTTCTGTGGGGACCGGGTACACACAGAGAACACACAGCACCTCTGTGGGGACGGGGTACACACAGAGAACACACAGCACCTTCTGTGGGGACGGGGTACACACAGAGAACACACAGTACCTTCTGTGGGGACGGGGTACACACAGAGAACACACAGTACCTTCTGTGGGGACGGGTACACAGAGAACACACAGTACCTTCTGTGGGGACGGGGTACACAGAGAACACACAGTACCTTCTGTGGGGACGGGGTACACACAGAGAACACACAGTACCTTCTGTGGGGACGGGGTACACACAGAGAACACACAGTACCTTCTGTGGGGACGGGGTACACACAGAGAACACACAGTACCTTCTGTGGGGACGGGGTACACAGAGAACACACAGTACCTCTGTGGGGACGGGGTACACAGAGAACACACAGTACCTTCTGTGGGGACGGGTACACACAGAGAACACACAGTACCTCTGTGGGGACGGGGTACACACAGAGAACACACAGTACCTTCTGTGGGGACGGGGTACACACAGAGAACACACAGTACCTTCTGTGGGGACGGGGTACACACAGAGAACACACAGTACCTCTGTGGGGACGGGGTACACACAGAGAACACACAGTACCTTCGTGGGGACGGGGTACACACAGAGAACACACAGTACCTCTGTGGGGACGGGGTACACACAGAGAACACACAGTACCTCTGTGGGGACAGGATACACACAGAGAACACACAGTACCTCTGTGGGGACGGGGTACACACAGAGAACACACAGTACCTCTGTGGGGACGGGGTACACACAGAGAACACACAGTACCTTCTGTGGGGACGGGGTACACACAGAGAACACACAGTACCTTCTGTGGGGACGGGGTACACACAGAGAACACACAGTACCTCTGTGGGGACGAGGGGCGCACAGGAAACAAACAGTACTCCTATAGGGAAAGGGGTTACTCACACAGCTATTGGTATGCCCGGGTGATCTTTACCACCTTGTCTCCTTACAAGTCACTTTCCTTTGTCGAGATGATTCTATATAGTCGAGCTGAACAGCACACGAAGCCCTTTTTGCAGTGACTGATCAAAAACTTCTCGCTCAGCAGCAACACTTGAATTCAGACAGTGGTTCCCACACAATATCACGAGACCCCAGTAACTAAAGAAAAATCCCAGATTAAATGCTGCTTCCTATACCATTATTTTTTTTCATGGATGACTTTTCTATTATTAAAGGAGCATGCAATCTGTTAAAAAAAAAAATTGATTTTTGGTTCCACTATATTACATTTTTTTTGAGGCAAGGTAACAAAAAAATAGAAATTCTTAAATTTCACCTCCATTTGCCAATAACTCTTGTGGAACATGTAAAGGGTTAACAAAGTTTGTCAAATCAGTTTTGAATACCTTGAGGGGTGTAGTTTCTTAGATATAGTCACTTTTTTGGAGTTTCTACTCTAGGGGTGGATCAGGGAGGCTTCGAATGGGACATAGTGTAAAAAAAACAGTCCAGCAAAATCTGCCTTCCAAAAACCATATGGCGTTCCCTTCCTTCTACACCCTTCCCTGTGCCCCCACAGTAGTTTATGACCACATATGGGGTGTTTCTGTAAACTACAGAATCAGGACAATAAATATTTTGTTTTGTTTGGCTGTTAACCCTTGCTTCTTTACTGGAAAAATGGAAAATTTGAAAAAAAAATAGCTGTTTTGGGACTGTTTTTATTTTTGTTATTTACATTGTTGATCTGACAGGTTAGATTGTGTGCTATTTCTATAGAGCAGGTTGTTACAGACGCGACAATACCAAATATGACTACTTTTTGGGAATTTTTTTTCAGTTTTTCATATTAAAGCATTTGTAAAAAATAAAAAAAAATAGTGTCTCCCCATTCTGAAAGCCATATTTATTTTTTATTTTTTTGGCAACAGTCTTATGTAGGGGCTCATTTCTTGCAGGTCTCCATAGTCTGAGAGTAATATTTTTTTTATTTTTTGGGGCTATTGTCCTATATAGGGTATCATATTTTGCGGGATGAGATGACGGATTGATTGGCACTATTTTGTGGTTCACATAAAAAAAATATTTTACAATGTTTTTATTTAATTTTTTACGGTATTTACCTGAGGGGTTAGATCATGGGATATTTTTATAAAGCAGGTTTTTACGGACGCGGCAATACATAATATGTATACTTTTTTATTTATTTTACTTTAACACAATAACAGCATTTTAGAAAATAAATCATGTTTTAATGTCCTATGTAGAGGCTCATTTTTTGCGGGATGAAAAAAATATACTGTGATACTATTTTGGGAGGAATACACATTTTTAATCTCTTGGTATTACACTTTTTGTGATGTAAGGTGACAAAAAATGGCTTTTTTTAAACCATTTTTTTTAATGGTGTTCATCTGAGGGGTTAGGTCATGTGATATTTTTATACAGAAGGTTTCTACGGACAAGAAGATACCTAATATGTGTAGTGTATTCTATTTTTTTATTTTTATTCAGTGATATGTTTTTTTTTTACTTTTTTTCACTTTTTTACATTTGTTTTTTTACCCAGACCCACTTAGTTCTTGAAGATCCAGTGGGTCTGATGTCGGTATAATACAGTACAGTGTACTATATAGTGCACTGCACTGTATATTATACTTTACATAGTCTGATCAGACTTCTGAGTAGTGAGGCGTACATATAAGTCATCAAAAGTGACAGGTGCCCCGCCCCCTATTTAGACGCCGCCCCCAGCTGCCAAAACCCCACTCGTCAACACGCCCCATCCGTCCTCTTGACAGGTCCCCCCCCCCTTCACCCCCCTCCCCAATCTGAATAATGCATGCAGGACATGTCTAGACAGCAGTCCACCATACCCCTTAATGTCAGTATACAAACTGAGCACAAACAAAAACGCAGAGTTTTAAAAAGTCTATTGAGGAGATAAACAACGTACAGAAAGCGGTTTCTTAACATCATAAGAATCTCTTTTATTAATTTAATAACAGCTGCTGGCGCTTTCTCAGTAATAATGAAACGCATTCTGTCTGCAAATGCTTCTGAGTGTATGATATGACGACTACGTACAGCCGCCCATACAGCGACATGGGGTAATAATGTGTCTGGGCAGGTCTAACAGCACCGCGTACATTATATTATTATGGTAGAGACATGCCTGGACTTGTCTAGAGACCACGTTATCACTCTATGACATCACAGCATTTCATCGGCCAATCAGATCCTAGCATTTCATCGGCCAATCAGATCCTAGCATTACATTGGCCAATCAAATCACTGCATTATCACTCTATGACATCACAGCATTTCATCGGCCAATCAGATCTCAGCATCACCCCCATTGTGACATCACAGAGGTATAAAAGGGGCTCACTTGGCTGAGGCTGCTCATTTGTGGGGAGGAAGGCGATCTGCGTGGTCCAGGGGAGCAGCCTAGACGAGACATGTATGTACTGTATGTGTATGTGAGGTCACATGTCTATCATCATCTGTACATACGTGTCGTGATACATGTGATGTCCTACTGATCTACCCAATCATGGTCATGAGTTTTTTGTCTCCTTTTTTCCACATATCTCAAGACATCGCAAGTAATCCAAGTAATTTCAAGTAATTTCAAGTAATCAAAAAAAATTACAAGTAATTGAAAGTAATCGCAAGTAATCTTCAATCATCATCGTCAAAAGTAATTGCAGATTGTCCGCTCCTCGAGCAGGGTATGTATGAATGATGTCAGACTAGATTGTAAGCCTTTAAGTCCATCTCCAGTTCTGTGTATGTGGTACGTATATGTATGTATGGACGCTGTCATGATACATGTGATGTCTTCTTTCATTTCAGCCACAAAGAATAAGCCTGAACCCTCCACATGTCCGGTAGGTGTAATAAGGATGATATATGTAGAAGTATGATCTGTATGATAGATATATAACCAGCATGTTATCTACAGTATGATCTATACGCTCTATAGGGGAATACGGGGGCGGTGGGGTATAATGCAGTAGATGTAATTCCTCAGGTTTCCTGCGGAGGCGCTGCATAGAAAACACTTAGCCTTTGTTCAGAACTGGTGGGTGCAGAGAACACAGGACAGAAGTCACATGGCTTTCCTGTACGTCAAAGAGAGAGAAAAATATTGGCGTTACACACCGCACTATCCAAACCAGGTCTCACTACTAAGGCGGGGGCGGAGGTAGTCACAGGATGGCAGCAAATGGGATTAATTTCTCTATTTTTTGTATATTTTTCTGAAGCCATCATCATAAGACATCGTCATCACTGCAAGACATCGTCATCACTGCAAGACATCATCATCGTAAGATATCGCGATCAGCTGAGAACATTGTCATCACCTCAAGATATCATCATCATCACCGCAAGACATCATCATCACCGCAAGAAATCATCATCACAGCAAGAAATCTCCACCGCAAGACATCACCACCACAAGAAATCATCATCATCAAAAGAAATCATCATCACAAGACATCACCAATGCAAGACCTCGCCATCAACGCAAGACATCTTCACCGCAAGACATCGCCATCATCATAAGACATCATCATCACGCAAGACGTCGTCATAAACACAACAAAAAGCCAAGAGCGAGATTAAGATTGTTACTTTCTGTTGATTATAAGCTCCTAGGAGCGGGGGTGGGGTGCGGGGTGGAAGTCCTCTCTATAGAATGTAAGCTCCTAGGAGGGGGGGTGGGGTGCGGGGTGGAAGTCCTCTCTATAGAATGTAAGCTCCTAGGAGCGGGGGCTGGGGTGCGGGTTGGAAGTCCTCTCTATAGAATGTAAGCTCCTTGGAGCGGGGGGTGGGGTGCGGGGTGGAAGTCCTCTCTATAGAATGTAAGCTCCTAGGAGCGGGGGTCTTTTCTGTAATTTATTAGCTTCTAAGACGTAATAAAAAATGTAAAATCAATGGCTTCTCGATTTCTCTGCTCTGGCAACATCATCTAGTCTGAGGGGGCCCTCAGCCTGTACGGAAGCAAGCAAGAGCATCTTCAATTCTTCCTGTGGCCCCTGGAGATCACCAACACTTCACCCTTGTAAGCTAGGACTCTTGCCAAGAGCCTCATACCCCGGATTTGTTTCCTTTGTGCTGCGGAACCGGGAATCTATTTCTTGTTCTTCAAAATTTCTGAGTAAGGAAAGTAAGAAGAGGCTCAAAGGATGAACCTGCTTCTTATGAAGTGTGTGGGCTCCTTCTATCCTCTGCTCGTCCACATGACGCAGTCCCACACAATTTGGACAGTCTGTATGGTTGCGGCCACACAGTCAGATTTCCTGATGCAGTTTTGAAAGCAAAAAACTGGAGTGTATCATAAAAGGACAGAAGGTATAAAGGAACGATACGACTTCCCATCTTTTTTAATTCACTCTCGGTTTTGGCTTCCAAAACTGCATGCATAAACCTAACCGTGTGGCCGTACCCTAACAGGCACTCCCTGCAGAATCTGCATCCCCACAACTACCACACACATTGCATTGTTCCTCCACAGTTGCAATATCCCACTCCTAGCAGCACACCATGTGCAACAGGCGTTTCCCCCCAGGGCCCTCTATGACTCCCAGGTGTAAAACATAGCGAGTGCTGTAGTGCAGCCTACATGTCTCTTTATGTGTGTCACGGTGCTCCTTCCTCGATACCCCTCGACCCTTAGGCTTTGGCTCCAAAGTAATAAATCAGGGAAATAATTGAGGGATTTGATGAAATAACTTGAGTCCAGACCTTGAGATGAAGTTCCATGGCAGCTTTACTTCAATAAACGTTTTACCAAACAGCTTCAGGCTTTGTCTTGGTTTCAGCAGGCTTTTGCATTAAACTGGCAGGCAAACTCAACTCTGCTATATCTTTCTGCCACTCTGCTGTACTGACAGGCTGGCTGTATGACTCAGCTTCTTCTGTATGCTGCACTCCTTCTCTGTAGTCTGACTCTAGGTTGTGCCAGAGAACTTTCCTCCTGGCTCCTGAGACTTTAAGCTTTGGCTTCCATGGACAGCAGAGCTTAGGGTGCTCTGGCCGGTGTGGGCATGTCCAATAGAGACCTGCCCCAGCACACGCTTCCCCTTGAAGGAGGTAAACTAGAACTGATCTCCACCCTTCCTGCATGAAGTATAACTAGCCCAATTATCTCCAGAGGGGGTTTAGAATAGACTGGTAAGTTCAATTCTATCTAAGTACAGTTCTGCCATATTTGCTGCCACTTGCTGGTGAACCAGGCATATTACATGAACATAACAGTTACATAAAGATGAGGAATGCACAGCGTGGAGGACCTGGACAAAATACATAGATGGCATTGGTGTTACCCCAATAAAGACAGTAGCAGGGTGCAGCAGTGGTAACACCACTCTGGGGTTTTACACATAGAGCATACAGAAAATGGCCTCTGCACTGTGTACTTTGCAGGAGTCTGGCTGGTTTTGATGGCTTCTTTCTACTCCTAGCTTCAGTCTATAGTCTGTAATGCTCAGCTATGTTTTTGCCCCATCTAGGTCCTTTGGTTGTGCACCTTTGTATCTAGTGCCACTCACCAACACTACTAGCTAGCTACACGCAGGAATCTGCAGCATCTCCTAGCTCACATGAGTGTTGTGTCTGTCTCCACAGTGTCTCTTCTGCGTCTGATGTCTCACCATGAGGTCTGCCTGCTGTACTTTTTATCTCTTTTTTGGGAAATACAGTATCTTGTGTGAGGCGATGTGACTCCAACACTGAACTCCGACTCCAAACAGCCTCTGTCTTATTACTAGGTGTGGTGATAGAGGTATCCAGATATCAACATTATTTTCAGGAGTGGACAACCCCTCCCTTTACATTCCAGGATTGGGTCATAACCTCGACCAGTCGAACCTAATTATACAGTGGTCCGCTCATCCCTATTCATACTTTCGCTTTGTATTGGGCCCTGTAAATCTGTATACTGTCAATCGGCACATGTACGAGGACCCTGATGTCCCACAGTTTAGTCAACGCGTTTCAGTGCACTATAGGCAGATGGACTGGAACTCTAGACACTGCTGCCATTATTCAGATCCTTCTCCCTGGATTGGGAGAATAAATGTAAGGCCCTGGTGACTAATTTTCCCAAATACTCAAAATATATTCCATTCTGCTTGGTCCTGTTCAGTCGTCCAGAATCTCAGACCCAAGAAAAGGCCTCCAGAAAATATACTGGACTGAGAGGATCTGAGGGGAACTTGTCAGATGGGGAATAAAGCACAGACCACCAACTGCTGGGTACCTGAACCCCATGTATGGGTTACAAAGAGCGTCTCTCACTCTGGAGGACCTCTCCTGTCCTGCATCACACAGACCACCCACTGGTATAAATGGGCACTGTGTAATAATTCATTTCCCCAGGGGTGGCGCTGCAGGAAAACTGAACACCTGCAACCAAGTTTCTCTACAAATTAAAGCTGATCACTGGGGGTCCCTGCAGGAGGACAATTTGTGATCAGCTGACTGTCAAGTAGGGATTGTGTAAAGGGAGACCCATTTAATGCCAATAGAGTTGGCATTAAATAGCTATGCACTGGGGATTATCAGAAGTTCCAAATGAACAGAGAGGACACTGTGCATGCACAGTAGTGGTGGCGCCATACCAAGCTCCTCACATAAATACAGCACCAGAAGCAATATGGTGCATATATCAACACCGGCTCAGAAACAGCTCAATACAGATATTATTTCCATATTCAGATTAGCCCTTGACATATAAGTAGGTGAAACTGCAGGTCCCAGTATAGTTGGAACAGATGTAAAGGTATGCTGGGAGTGGTAGTGTCACAAAAGAGAATAAACAATTGTATTTAGTGACTTACAGGTGATGTTTCCTCCGGAGTTCTTCTTTTTCCTTTTCTTTCCACCCGGTTCAGACACCATGATGACTTCTCAGGGCCAACGCTCGTCTGTGCAGAGTTTCCTGCAAGATGTCTTTAGCTTCTCACTTTACCAATACATCGACATGATAAATACTAACACAAACTCCTCTTAGTGCCACATGCTGTACCCTGAAGATAATAGCGGCATACACTGTGCCCCCTAGTACAATCATGTCACATGCAGTGGCTGAATTTGGGGTGGCCCCAACGCTATGCTGAGCCCCTGGACACCGTTGAGGTGTTACCATACCATGTGTTGCTGCTCTCCGGAAGGGATGGTAAAGCGTGGTGCACCCCAATGGGGAATGAGTCCAGAGTGTCAGGGTCTGTAGTAACCAGCGTGCTTCTTTACTGGAGGGATTCAGGTGCAAAACAAAACAAAACAATAGGGCTATCTTCTCCAGTCTCCTCCCTGGCAGAGGAAGGGTTTGATGCTAAGGAAAGGCCTGAGCTAGCTGTACCCAGTGGCATACCGCCAATATAGGCAGCGCACGCAGCTACTATGGGGCCCGTGGCAAGGGGGCCTGGAGTGCATGGAAGGCCCCGCCCCTATGTCTGCAGTTATGTATTTATCATTTCCACAGTCTTCTGTCCTGAGTCCCTATCTGGAGTTTAGGCAGGCCCTGCTTCCCCTCTGCCCCCCCCCCCCTGAACGCCCGACCCAGCCAGAGACATACTGTACTGCAACACCGCATATTATCCTGTTTGATGGGCATTCGCACTGCACTCAGCTTTAATGGTGCAAAGATCAGAGAAGAACTGTGCAGACGGGTAGATGGGCAGGGAGGTAGTCTTTAGCTTACCACGCTCACGTCACGCGCTGTGGCAGCCAGTGCCACTACCTGCCTCATACTGCCACCAGTTTCACTGAGACCCAAGTCCCAACTACAACCAGCCCCCAGCATCGCCGGCTTGCCCCTGGCCTGTTGTGTGCCACTGCCAGTCTGCCACCAAGGACAAAGCAAGTTGTACGCTCACAGCAACAGCTCACAGCAAAACACGCAAGGGCAGGTGGTGGGATGTGTAGTGGGTGGAATAAGGGGCCCAATTCAGATTCTTGCTATGGGGTTCTATGCACGCCCCTGGCTGTACCTCTATCTCTTTAAAAGACTGGTATCCTGGCCAAAGGCTGGTGATCCAGGGTCTGTGGCAAAGTATCCTGTCTCAGCGTCTTCTTCTGGTCACTCATTCGTCTGGCAGAGTCTCCTCTTCCAAGCACTGGTCACTGACTGCAGAACACTAGGGGCTCGGACTGCTCTTCTTATAGACAGTTTTAGCTAGACTAGAACCTTCTAGTGGGAGGGGAGGAGTGGAGAATCCAGCACAAACAGATACACTGTTACGCTTTCAGTCTCTCATAGACTGACATTAGAGCTTCAATGATACTCCCGACAAAAACAAGTTTCCAGACCTAACAACAGAGCTAAAGCCAGAAATTCAAAAGGTCAGTCTGTTTGGTTTTGGTGGTAAAAAACATCTGGCAATTCCCCTAGAAAACACGCTCTATGGCATCTGTGGAAAATTATGTGAGACATAAGTTATATATATATAATATAAAAAAAGAAAATGATGGCGGCACAGAGAGTCCAGAAAATGAAAGAAGGGTGCTAGGTCCAAGGGTGTGAGTCCTTACCCAAATAGATACAAAGAAGAAAATGGACAGAACTCCAAGCGTATCTTCGTGAAAACAGATGTGATTTATTGACCCATGTGAAAGGAAGGACAACGTTTCAGCTTTACAATCAAGCCTTTTTCAAGTCCTTCCTTTCACATGGGTGAATAAATCACATCTGTTTTCATGAAGATACGCTTGGAGTGCTGTCCATTTTCTTCTTTATATATATATATATATATATATATATATATATATAAAATTCAGTAGTATACATTTTTGTCCACATGATGGCCGCTATCCAGATGTGTGTGTAAGGTCACTGTGAAGGGGAGGGGGAATTCACTTTTTCCTCATAGGAGTCAGGTCTGTAGGAACAGATATGATGTGACCCAGCTTAGCTCTTCTAGATGGACAGAAGTGCCCACAGAGATGGTGGCACATTCTGTGCCCTTTTTTTCCAAACATACCTTTTCTCATTGTGGCCAAATAGTTGTATTGTTACCACATTGGTCCAAAGGATTTGATTCCAAAATGCATCAGACTTGTTTAATATTTCTATTGCAAACTTCTGGTGCTAAAGCAGGAGAGGTTTTCTTCTGAACACTCTTCCATAAAGGCCATAATTGTGTTGTTGAACAGTAGAACAATTTAACAACTCCAGATTCTGCTAAATCTTCCCGAAGGTCTTTTGGCAATCAAGCAGGAGTACAGTTTTGCCTTTGTAGCAATCCTACGAGCAGCTTTTCTCTGACATTTTTCTTGATCTTCTAGAATTTCTCTTGAGCTCAAAGTTGGTTCCAGGAGGTGCACAGCACCAGACTGCCCCCTGAAGCCTATCTCCAACTACCTCCGCAGCGAGACCTTCTCGATTCCTCTGCTCTGACCACATCATCTGGGCTGAAGGAGCCCTCAGCCTGTGTGCAAGCAGCCAAAGCATCTTCAGTTCCGCCTTTGGCCTTGGAAGTCACCAACACTACACCCCTGCAAGCTACAGAATTGTTGCTACAGCTTCACAACCAGAGGGTCCTCTTATTGATCGGGGTTCCCCCAACCAGAAACAAAAGCCAAGAGCCCTAGGAGCACCAGGAGGCTAAGGGTAAGAATATTTAGACTGGGAATTTTTTTCAACAATAGGCCACACCTCTAGCTCTGACTAAAACATAACTATACACCAAATCCCACCCAGTCCCCTAAATGCCCCCACATAGTAATTATTCCCCCTTTATGCCACCACACAGTAGTCATGCCAGCATTGTGCTCCTTCAGTAGATATGCCCAGATATGTGGTTCCTCACAGTAGTTATGACCAGTTATGTGCCCCCTCACAGTAGTTATGGCCAGATATGTGCCCCCTCACAGTAGCTGATTCCCAGATATGTGCTCCCTCACAGTAGTTATGGCCAGTTATGTGCCCCCTCACAGTAGTTATGGCCAGATATGTGCTCCCTCACAGTAGTTATGCCCAGATATGTGCTCCCTAACAGTAGTTATAGCCAGTTATGTGCCCCCTCACAGTAGTTATGGCCAGATATGTGCCCCCTCACAGTAGTTATGGCCAGTTATGTGCCCCCTAACAGTAGTTATAGCCAGTTATGTGCCCCTTCACAGTAGTTATGGCCAGATATATACCCCCTCACAGTAGTGTTATCCAGATAT
>JAKVIS010001973.1:0-27613 GCA_033119425.1 Bufotes viridis
CAGGCTCAGCGACGGCTGCGCTCCTACTCTACCTCTCGGTGCCTCTGATATTATACAGTGGGTTTCGTTTCTTGATATCTCCTGTGTTACCGGTGAGGTGCAGCGCTCGTCATATATGAGGTGCCTCCTCCGCCGTGCACAGCCACAAGCTGCCATAGATTTCAGACTTCAGTAAGGTCAGAAAATGTGTTAGGACCCCCGGCCTCCACCCATCCCCACCCATGCCATGCCCCCTTCTTGGGCGAGGGAGACATAGAAACGCCACTTGAGACTAAAAAGTCACAAATACAGAGTCTGGGCCACAAAAGATAAGCTATGTCCTATGTTCGGCCGCATCTTGAAGCTTGGGGACCCATTGAAGTCAGTGGGTTTGCACCGCCATGCCGGTGCAGGTGTTTTTTGGATGCAGGGTACGGCCGTCCCACGTGCATGGACTCACTGTGCCATAGTGACCTGCGATGCTGGGAGTTCCCACCTGGAACAGTCTGCACAGAAGAACAAGAATCCTGCAGGTTTTCAAATCCGCATCATGTCCGTTCTGTTTCGAATTTGTAGCAGATTTCCAAATTGGTTGATGTTGCTCCTTTTAATGAACACCTGACAGCAGAATCAACCCCATTAAACCTGGCATACTACCCGTTGGGATTAAAACGATACCCGTCTTGTGAAAATTGGTTGTGGCGTTCCCACTTAATATATATTTTTTAAATTCTTTCTGCAAATGATTGCTTCGGTGCGCTGCCAGTGCCGGAAAGCTGAGGTCGTCACGGCCGGCACGTCTGTTTCAGTAAATAATTGTATTCCTCATGCTTATGACTCTGTGTTGTGCTGTTCCTCTATTATTCCTACTAGAAGGTTTATGAATACATTGACAACTGGGAGCATACGGCTGCAGCTGTATGGCCATTATAAAAAGTTTGCTTATGTTTTTTGCGTATTTTTTTTTAATCTGAAAAGTATAGAGGCCTACTTTATTTTTTAAAAGTTTGTAAAAAAAACAAACAAAACACTTTTCCTTTTTGTGTGTAAAGCTGTACTTGTCAGCCATAGGGCAGTGCTATCATGCTGACGCCAGCACCTCTGCTCCTGCACTATATATGTATATATATATACATCCAGGATACAGGTGGAGCTTGTTTTTGGTGAGTTTTTTATTTGCTGGAGTTGTGGACGGGCTCGGAGACAGACATGGATAGTCAGCGAGAGGCGACATGCCCACAGGCTGTTCATTGTGAATGCTGCTGCGCTGGGCAAAGGAGCAGGGGATAATAAAAGGATACATTTAAAGGGGTATTCCAGTTACATCAAGGATAGTCATTAACTATTACATCGGAGGGGATCCAATACTAGGACCTGCACTGGTCTCAAGAAAGGTGTCCCTGCAATAATTAGAACCACAGGTCAGATGCAGTGCCGCTCCGTTCATCTCTATGGCACTTGTACTCTGCTCTTTCCGGCAGTCCTCATCCCTGACCTACTGTTCCATCCATTCCGGGGTACCTATATAGTATGTTGCCCTCATTCTTGTGATTGGTGGTCAAACCCCACCAATCTAATAGTTATCCCCGATCCTGTGGTTAGGGGCTAACTTGATGTAACCAGAATACCCATGTTTAAAGTGTACCTAGCATTTCATGAAACTTTTGATAGGTCATGGTGACAAGTCAGGAGTTTTGATTGATGGGGATCTGGGGTGCTGAGACCCCAGCGATTGCAAAATGGAGGATCAGAAGGGCCCCTTCAGCTGTGATTGTCTCTTCTCGGTCCTCCTCCGATAGCTGAGCCGAGTGTGAGCGGGATTGGAGATCTGCAGACCGCTAACCCGGCTTCCCCCAGAGGAGCCGAGCAGACCCAACCACAGGTGAAGGGGCACACAGTTCAGCTGAGGGCTACTAGCCCCTCCATTTTAGCAGTCAGCACCTGGACCCCCACCGACAAAAGCTACTAGCATGTCACTATGACATATCAAAAGGGAAAAAAAGACAATTACACGGAATGTCAAATAATTTTATAAAAAGCGTTATAAAAGATATTATGGGTGCGGAGGTCTTCAGCATGTGTCCTGCTGCGTCTCCTGGAATCGTGCATACAGTATGTGTTTGTATGGGACTGGAGTGGGCAGAATTGTGTGCAGCTTCTGGCAACGTTCAGGGTGGGTTCTTTTATGGCCTTTTTCTGCCCTGTAGTTGTTTTAGTGTTGTTTTTGGCACCTGTGTTTTTTGCTGCATTATTTGTCTATGGGAAATACATATAAAGGCTCATGCACACAACCGTATGTATTTTGTGGTCCACAAAACACGGATCCGCTTAAAAATACGGACGTCTGTGTGACATTCGTATTACAAAACGGACAAGAATAGTTTTATCTTTTTGCGAAACGGACATATGGAAATGAAAGTCATTCCCGAAACGGACATGGAAAAAAATAGGTTTGTGTGGATGAGCCCTAAAATGCAGGTATTTTTCTCTTTCTCGCATATTTAAAAATTAAATAAAAATGCAGCACGCTGTAGCTCTTGGTGTTTTCTTTTTTCAGCCATTTTCACATCACATTCTTTGTGGGGGAAACGTGCCATGACGAAAACACTAATGGCAAGACGCACTGTTTGTCAAAAGAAAAAAAAAGAAGAAACGGATAAAAATGCGGCAAAAAACACAGGTGGCCAAAAAAAAAAATTTGGTTATTCTGGCGTTTTTTTATAGCCCCTTCTTGTGTCTGTAGGGAACCTGATAGACATCAGTAGAATTAGACGGATATCTGGCTCCTGGGAGCTGTCCAGCCCTATCTATGTCTACTTTCACACTCGCGTTTTGGATTTCCGTTTCTGAGATCCGTTCAGGGCTCTCACAAGCGGTCCGAAACGGATCAGTTTTGCCCTAATGCATTCTGAATGGAAAAGGATGCGCTCAGAATCCATCAGTTTCTCTCCAATCAGTCTCCATTGCGCTCTGGAGGCGGACACCAAAATGCTGCCTGCAGAGTTTTTCTGTCCGCCATGTGGTGCGGAGCCAAACGGATCCGTCCCCATTGACTTACATTGTGTGTCAGGACGGATCCGTTTTCTCTGACACACTCTGGCACAATAAAAAACGGATCCGTCCCCCATTGACTCTCAGTGGTGTTTAAGACGGATTCGTCATGGCTATAGAAGACACAATACAACCGGATCCGTTCACGGCGGATGCAGGCGGTTGTATTATTGTAACGGAAGCGTTTTTGCAGATCCATGACTGATCCTCAAAAAAACGCTAGACTGAAGTAGCCTTAACTGCAATAAAAAGAATTCCCATTAAGACCCCATTGTAGGGTGAAAGCCACGGATGTCGTTACCCCATCACACCCACACAGGAGAACGCTATTCTTACCATATGTTATATGTGAGGAGACTGTGCCGTCCCAGGAGCATGGTGGCCATAGTTATAATTGTTAGGCTGGTGTCACACATAGGTTCTACTTCATTTTTGAGGGGTTGCATGGTTTTTGGTGTGTTTTTTCGGTTGCTGTCTTTTACAGCAATTTTTGGGGAGAAAAACCTAGGGCCAGCTGTTGCATGGGACTCTATGGAAAATATTAGTGGTGTCTTTCCACCCTTAAAGGGGTTATCCCATGATTAATGTAAAAAAAATCAACTCTTTCTAGCAAACTTTGAACCAGCCCTGTACCTCACATGGATCCAGAGATCTCCCCATTCATTGCTTCAATTGTTGTGCTAGATTTATTTCAAGCTGGCAGCTCAGGGGGCACACCCTTTCATAGGGGGGCATGTCCTTTTTACAGCGCTGGTGGATAGAACTGAGCATGTGCGGCCATCTCGGTGAGCTGGACAAAGCATTTAGAAAAAGAGCAAACAGCAGGTGGCGCTATACAGATGGATTTCAGTGAATAACTCAGTGGCTGTACATTATGTTTAACTACATGCAATCACAAAAGTATTCAGATCCAGAAGTAGACTATTCGTGAGGCATCCTTTTTTTTTTTATCATCGCAGAATGCTTTTTTCCCATAGACACATATTTTTGTAACTTTAAAAAACACGTGTGCTGTGTGACAATTCATGTTGCAGAATTCATCCTTCCTCAGAAAATATACAAAAATATCCCCAAAAAATGACCATACCGTATGCAGATATTGCTCTGGAACTGTTTTTATGGGAATAATAAGACAGGAATATACATTATTGTACTCACACAGAAAAGGCATTTTTCCCCCCAGTATATACTGTATATAGGTCAGTAGCATCCATTAGGATCTGTCAGGCTTCACTACAGAAAGAAGACAAGATGGAAGCCTTGACCCTAATATCAACAGAATATAAAGCCTGACTGAGAAACATGGGGGAGATTTATCACAACTGGTGTAAAGTAGAACGGGCTTAGTCGCCCATAGAAACCAATCAGATTCCACCTTTCATTTTTCAGAGCTCCTTTGGAAAATGAAAGGAGGAATCTGATTGATTGCTATGGGCGACTAAGCCCGTTCTCCCGGTTGATAAATTGCGCCTTGCCCATCCACCTGCATCGTTCCTGCTTTTTTTTTTTGAAAGAAATAGGAATACATTCATTTCCTAATCTTTAAGAGACATTAAAGGGCTTTTCCAGGACTTGGATATTAAGGACCTATCCTCAGGATAAATCAACAAAATCAGGTCGGTGGGGTCCGATACCCGCATCCACACAATCAGCTGTTTTGGGCAGCCAGAAGTGCTGGACCCTATATGAGGTTTTTATTCTGCCAAATTCTACTTTTTTCAAGTGCACAGCACTGAGCCGTACTGTGACGTGCTCTCTGCATTGAGCTTCTTCAGAGCCCCTCCCCTCTGCTTTGGCTGGTGGCTGTAGTGGTCTCCTGGTTGGAGGACACAGCTGTCACTCAGGGCAGAGGGGAGGGGCTGTGAAGCAGCTCCATGCAGAGAGCACTTTATAGCGATGCTCCGCCCCGTGCACAAGAGCGAGTAGAATTTGGCAGAATAAAACTTCATATTCACACTGCTCCTGTTGAGAAAAGCTCCACAGCTATGTTTGCCCTGTTCTCTTTAGCACCTGCCTAGCGCTGTCAGCAATTTAGCATGGTCAGAACTGTAGATAGTCTCTCTGTAAACAGTTGTCTAAATTCTAATAAAAGCCACTGAAATGCTCTAAAACAGTATCCTAATAATAATAGATCATACCACAAGGAGAGTGCAATGTAGTCACACAGGGGCTCATTTACCGTACTCACCAGAAATATGCCTATATTGTGGCGCAAAGGTCCTTTTGGCCCAAGCTGCGACTTTTGCCCCCTCAAGCCAGATCTAAAAAAGTGGGCGGGAAGGGGACGGGCCAGTAGGCCCATCTCATTCACCATTTTCTATGTCTGGTTTAAGGTACTTTCACACTGGCGTTTTGGATTCTGTTTGTGAGATCCGTTTCAGGGATCTCACAAACGGTCCAAAACGGATCAGTTAAGCCCCAATGCATTCTGAATGGATAAGGATCCGTTCAGAATGCATCAGTTCGGCTCCGTTCCACCTCTATTCAGTTTTGGAGGCGGACACCAAAACGCAGCATGCAGCATTTTGGTGTCCGTCTGAAGAGGCGGAGCCTAATGGATCCGTTTTTTTTACAATGTAAGTCAATGGGGACGGATCCGTTTTCAATGACACAATATGGTTCCCCATTGACTTTCAATGTAATTCATAACGGATCAGTTTTTCTTTAAACCTAATGCAAACGGATCTGTTCTGAACGGATACAAACGTTAGCATTATAGGTGCGGATCCGTCTGTGCAAATAAACAGACGGATCCGCACCAACGCAAGTGTGAAAGTACCCTTAGGCGTAGAAAATAGTCTAAGGCCGGCCCCTCTACATAACTTCGGCGATCCACCGCCAGCTATAGGGGATATTAAGACTGGTGTCTAAAACACCGGTCTTAATAAATGACCCCCACAGTCTCTGCAGCAAGGTAGTGTGAAATTAGGTGATGTCACAGAGGGGGCGTATCATAGCAAACTAGTATGTCATTGGATGATGTCATAGAGCGGACACTGTCATCACATGGTTTCTATCAGTCATATGTGATGTTGCCGAGAAATCACAGTGCGGACACTGGATACATTTGGCACATCTTACATCAGTGCAGCATCAGATTAAGACCGTGTGTATTTTGCGGTCCAAAAGCGTATCTGCAAAAATGCAGATGACATCCGTGTGCATTCTGTATTTTGCGGAACGGAACAGCCGGGCCCTAATAGAACAGTCCTATCCTTGTCCGTAATGCTGACAATAATAGGACAAGTTCTATTTCTTTGCGGAACGGACATACGGAAACGGAATGCACATGGAGTAACTTAGTTTTTTTACGGACCCATTGAAATGAATGGTTCCCCATAAGGTATGTGTTTGATGACGTCACAGAGGGGTGTGGAAACTCCCTTTAACAGTTGTGCATGCCTGTATTTTACCTTTAGGGCAAATGCATTTACACCAGCGTTTTCAATTCTGCTATTGAGATCTGTAATAGGATCTCAATAGCGGAGAAATCGACTTCCGCTTTGTCCCCATTTATTGTCAATAGGGACAAAACTGAACTGAACTAAACGGAATGAACCAAAATGCATTCCGTTCCGTTGGGGTGGGGTTGTCTCCATCGCGGACAGAATAACGCTGCAAGCAGGGTTTTCTGTCCGCGATGTGGAGCGGAGCAACACGGATCCATCCTGACACACAATGTAAGTCACTGGGGACGGATCTCAGTAGAAAACGGATCCGTCCCCATTGACTTTCAGTGGTGTTCATGACGGATCCGTCATGGCTATAGAAGACATAACACAAACGGATCCATCATGACGGATGCATGCGGTTGTATTATTGTAACGGAAACGTTTTTGCAGATCCATGCGTGAAAGTAGCCTTAAGAGATTAGGAAACTATAATAGACCTGTCACATCCCTCTAAGAAACCCCAGGAGGCTCAGCATGGCGGCACACCTCACGAGTACAGTAGGAGTATGGAGCCGGTGTGTGCACGAGCCCCTAGTCTTCATTTTAACGTGGTGTTTCTCTTTACTATGTGTAAGACGGAAACCATTTTTGGGGCTGCTACACGTGATTTTCTCCACTGACTGTGTCCTGCTTGTTAGCAGTGAAGTCGGAGGCTCGCCATTAATGCATGCTGTCTATATGTCGCACAAATGAAGTTTCAATGAAGCTTTAAACAGAATTAAATGAATTGTGTAACTGCTGAACAATGCTAAAGTACTGTTTTGAGGCTATAAAATAATCAGCTAAAAATAGAGAAAAGTGTTATAACAAGAAAATTAAGGCCTTAAAGGATCGTCTGTAATGAACATAAAGCAATTTATGGCATGATAGAGTAATTATTTTCGTATTTACATCATTAACGATTGTAATTTAACGTTAATGTCTTGGTATTTTATGCCTTCTCATTTGCAGACAAAAGCACATCTGAGACATCATCAGGGAGTAATTTGGTAATATAAAGTCATGAATAGAAACACTAAACTATGCTCAGAAGTCTGACAAGCACAGTGCCGCAGAATAACCTCATTTTCTGTTTATTATCTGCCTTTATAATTCTGTTTACCATCGTTTGAATTAATGAGAAGATAAAATGTACAGCATCTTTTTCGTAACTTTACGTACCGTTGTGGGGAGGAAAAAAAAGGAAGAAACAACAAGCCTATACATAGATAAACGAAGCGATCTGAACTATCCCTTTAATAATGTCTTTAAACAGGCACAGAGCAAATCAGACGAGCTTCAGGCGGCCCCCGTCTGAGCCCTTTGAAGACTTTTTTGTCTGTGAGGCATACATCCTCTCTGAATACGGGCGAATCCTCTCTATCCCTTTTGCACTTTAGGGAGTTGAGAATATGTTTGTTATGCAATGAAAGGCAAGGCAGATGAACTGCGCAGGGAAAAGAGGATCAAATCTACCCAGATCAAAAATGGTAATTTATCTACATTTTTTGTTTTATCCTAATCCGATTGTGTCACGTGGTGCTTCAGAGCAGTCAAGAAGTGACGCACGACCGGCACTGCTTGACTGCTAAGATTTTTTCCCCCTCTGAAATAACATTTTGTTCCCGGGACGGATAAAGTGCACGCGATTAGAAACCGTTAAAACAGAGGAGCAAAAGTCTTGAGATTAACATAAATGTGGATATCAATTATGAAAAAATGCATTTGCTTAATCTCTGACATTGTAGCCGAGTAGAAACCTTACATCGTCTGAAGAATGCAGTGTGTGCGCATGTGGCAAGAAACAAAGCAGGGTCGATTTGTTTTTTTTCTAGCAGCCTTTTTATATGATTAAATGATAAATTATTGAATCGGATTTCCACCTAAAAGTGGCCATATATTAGTAAATCAGGAGTGACAGTAGCGTCAGAGTTTGCTAGGTTGTTTTCTTTTACTTAGGTTGGTTTCATAAGTAGTTTTTGAGTTTCTGTTTTTGCAATGTTTTTCTATTAACTGGCCCTTTTTGTGATTTTTTCATTTTTATTTTTGTGACAACATACACTCACCTAAAGAATTATTAGGAACACCTGTTCTATTTCTCACTAATGCAATTATCTAGTCAACCAATCACATGGCAGTTGCTTCAATGCATTTAGGGGTGTGGTCCTGGTCAAGACAATCTCCTGAACTCCAAACTGAATGTCAGAATGGGAAAGAAAGGTGATTTAAGCAATTTTGAGCGTGGCATGGTTGTTGGTGCCAGACGGGCCGGTCTGAGTATTTCACAATCTGCTCAGTTACTGGGATTTTCACGCACAACCATTTCTAGGGTTTACAAAGAATGGTGTGAAAAGGGAAAAACATCCAGTATGCGGCAGTCCTGTGGGCGAAAATGCCTCGTGGATGCTAGATGTCAGAGGAGAATGGGCCGACTGATTCAAGCTGATAGAAGAGCAACGTTGACTGAAATAACCACTCGTTACAACCGAGGTATGCAGCAAAGCATTTGTGAAGCCACAACATGCACAGCCTTGTGGCGGATGGGCTACAACAGCAAAAGACCCCTCCGGGTACCACTCATCTCCACTACAAATAGGAAAAAGAGGCTGCAATTTGCACGAGCTCACCAAAATTGGACTGTTAAAAACTGGAAAACTGTTGCCTGGGCTGATGCGTCTCGATTTCTGTTGAGACATTCAAATGGTAGAGTCCGAATGTGGCGTAAACGGAATGAGAACATGTATCCATCATGCCTTGTTACCACCGTGCAGGCTGGTGGTGGTGGTGTAATGGTGTGGGGGATGTTTTCTGGGCACACTTTAGGCCCCTTAGTGCCAATTTGCCATTGTTTAAATTCCACGGGCTACCTGAGCATTGTTTCTGACCATGTCCATCCCTTCATGACCACCATGTACCCATCCTCTGATGGCTACTTCCAGCAGGATAATGCACCATGTCACAAAGCTTGAATCATTTCAAATTAGTTTCTTGAACATGATAATGAGTTCACTGTACTAAAATGGCCCCCACAGTCACCAGATCTCAACCCAATAGAGCATCTTTGGGATGTGGTGGAACGGGAGCTTCGTGCCCTGGATGTGCATCCCTCAAATCTCCATCAACTGCAAGATGCTATCCTATCAATATGGGCCAACATTTCTAAAGAATGCTATCAGCACCTGGTTGAATCAATGCCACGGAGAATTAAGGCAGTTCTGAAGGCAAAAGGGGGTCCAACACCGTATTAGTATGGTGTTCCTAATAATTCTTTAGGTGAGTGTACACTTTAGGTGTAAGCTGTAAGTCTATGGCAATTATGAAATGCAGAAGAAGTTTGTGTTTTTTGTAGTGTTGTTTTCTTGACTTAAATGGGTTTTTTGGCCCATGGCATTTTTTAAGATCATAGTATGCTCTGGTTATGGGAAGAACGTATGTACATGAGCTCTTACGAGCTCTATCCCTAATGTCACCAGATGTAAGGTAGCTGCCCTATAAGTCAATATTCAACATTTTAAACAGACCTTGAGACTTGGATTATAATTAAGCCAGCCTCTCATCTGCAGACAGTTGTTTTGGGGTGATTGCCCCTCATCAGTGCAGAGCAAACAGGATTCGGAGGGATACCATATCTCCTTATGGAGAGTGCCTAAACGGCGGGAGGAGTCTTATAGTCCAGGCAATGTTCCTCTGGAATTCTGGGTCTTTTGTATAACTTCCTCCCAGAATTCCAGAGGAGCGTTGCCTGGCCCATAAGACCTCATACCCATTTAGGCACACTCAGATATAGTATCTACCCCCAAATGCTCTTCTTAAAATGTTTTTTGGCTCATTTTCTGACATTCAAAATATATAGACAGTAAAACACTGTTTCTCAACCTGAGTTAGCCAGTGGCTACGCGGGACTGCCCTAACATCCAGCAGTGTTTCATTGCTGATTGCTAGTCCCTCTCCAAATTTAAATGTATCGCCGCCCTGTTTACTCTCATAGGCCACAGGCGACTCTGAATCAGCGGTGGGTGCAGGCAGCATGATGACATCATCATCGTGACCACCTGAGCTGGGCTTCAAGCAGCTCTGGACGCAGGCCAGAACAGACCTGTTTCCTGCACCGCATCACAGATAGCAGAATAGATCCGGTAAGGTTAGTATTTGAGTATGTTAGTTTCCTTCGGCAACTTGGGGCAGCATACTATTGGGCCACCATGAAGGGGGCATTATAATTATTGGGCGGCACTATGGAGAACAGCATTACTACTTTGGGCATTGTTGTGATGCAGTTACTTCTGGGCAAAACGAGGGACATTATTACTTTATGCGTGCATTGTAGGGTGACTAACACTACTACTACTAGGGGAACTCTAGCAGAAAATTATTTCTATTGGTGGGATTTTTGGAAACACTATTACTCTCGGTGGGCACCCTGGCACAGTATCAGCCTTGCACTATAATATTTTGGGGACGCTATGCTTTGGCACTATTACAGTAAGGAGCACTATTTGCTGGGCACAGTTAATTTTGATGACATGGTGTGCCAATAATTATTGAAGGGGCACTGTCTGGGTGGTACTGGTATTCTGCTTTGTAGTATTTGGTTACATTGGAGGGCACAGTATTGGTGGTGGCAGCATTGTTTGCTGAGGATGATGGAAAAGTAGAAATCTAAGATGTTTGCGTGATAAACTCTGCAGAGATGGACATGGCTGAAGATTAGGAAAGAGAACATCTATATCAGAAAAGACTTTACTGGATGTAATAGGGATGCAGTGCTGTATTCTCCTGTATGTTTAAAGGAGTTATCCAACCCCTGAAATGCCCCCATATGCCCAGGCCCCTCACACACAATATACTTACCACGGACTCCTCTAGCGAGGCTCGTCCCTATCCAGCAAACGGTCGTTCCTGACAATCTGCTGTCTGAATGTGCTGCCGATCACCCAATGAACGAGCCATGATTCTCTGATCCGTGATCGCTATAGTGATCCCCATTCTCCATACAGTGAAGGAGATCACTGCATGTACATGTGCGGTCTCCTTCACTGAACGAGCAGCCGACTGCCGGGAAGGAACGCTTCCTTCCGACAATCGTCTGCCGCCTCTCTCGTGTAAACCCAGCTTTAGATAGGCTGACTAGACCTGCACCAGGTTTATCACAGTGGCTTGTGCTGGAAGATAAAACTCTATTGTGGTCAGGGGATAAGTTGTAGTCCTGGGACAAGCCCTTTAAAATAATTGAAAAGACGGCAAAAGTCTGGGTATAGATGCAGCATCAAAAAAGTCCTGGCTGGGAGACATTAAGGGAGATATATTAGTGCAATTACACCAGTTTTCTGCCTAAAAATTTCACTACATTTAATGTTGCAGGTGTAACTGGATATTCTTGGCGTGTAATGATCACTTAGAACAGTGCTTACATCTTAGGATCCTGCATTATGGGTTTTGTTCTTTCATTGGAAGGTTACTTTAACTAGCAATTTTTGGAAATGGCACATTATAAAAACATTAAATAAGTGCTTTTAAACTTTATTTGAACAATTTTGCGCATGACACCCAAATATCAGATGCACGGAACAGGCTGTTGTTTGCAATACAAATGTGAAAAAGGCTATATTCATTACATAAATTGGGCAATTCCAGTAAATTATAGGTGGCAGGATTTTGCTTTTGCTTATTTTACTTTTGTTATTCCAGTTCTTCATATTATATGTGTATGTACCTATTTCTAAAGTCGGAACCTGTAAACATATGGCCTATTGGAAACAGTGCAATGCATATACCAAACTAGCGACACTGATAAAGAACGCACTCTACATATATAATTGTAAAAATTAAATATCTTATTATGATGCACAACTAAAAACGCATATATGGTATTGACACACACCACAGATGAGGCACCAAATACCTTGTCAAAAATGACACAATAATAGCATTAAGATATAATCAAGTAAAGCAGGACATACATCTAAATTGATATACAAAACACACAAGTAATACAGACCCAGTATGGCACCTCAACACATCTCCAACACCTATTTCATGGTGTGCTTCCTCAGGTGGTAGAGTTTCTCAAGTCATCCAAAAGTCTTATGTACCTGAAAATGGTACTAATAAAAAGTACAGTCTGTCCTGTCCTTTTCTACGTTGGCAGAAAAATAAAGATGTTATGGATGTTAGTATATGGCAATTAAAAATATAATTTCTAATAAAAAGGGAATTATGAAAAAGTAGTAGAGCATGAAAAAAACGATATAAATTTGGTATTGCCATAATCATATCAACCTGCAGAATAAAGTTGTCATATAAACAAGATGGTGAAACTCATGAAAAATAATCACCTGCAGAATTTCTATTTTTGCCCACCTGACCTCCCAAAAAGTGATAAAAACGATCAGAAAGCCAAATGTACCCCAAAACGGTGGCAATAACAATTAGAGCTTGTCCTGCAAAAAATAAACCCTCAAACAGCAAAGGCAACAAAAAATAAAGTTATGGCTCTTAAAAACCACTTCAGCAAATTCCATGTTAGAAAATTCAGATTCCGCTCCTTCCCTTCTGAGCCCTGGTGTATCCCCAAATAACAGTTTTCGACCACAAATGGGGTACTTCTGTACTCGAGAGAAAATGAGTAGCAAATTGTGGGGTGAAATTCTCTTGTTTTCCCTTGTGAAAAAAAAAGTTTGGGCCTATTCTATAAACGCCTTTTGGGTTAAAGTTCTAACTACACCCCTTAAAAATTCATTGGGAGGTGTAGTTTCCAAAATGTGTTCATTTTTTAGGGGGTTTCACTGTAGGGGTACCTCAAATGCATTTCCAGCACAATCCTTACTCCAAAAACCATATGGTGCTCCTTGCCTTCTGAGCCCTACTGTGTACCCATACAGCAGTTTATAAACACATGGGTGCAGAATCATAGTAATAAATATTGAGGCTTGTGTTGTTGTTAGCCCTTGATGTGTTACAGAAAACATGGATTAAAATGGAAATTTTTAAATTTCACCTCCATTTTGCTTTAATTCCTGTGAAATACTTAAAGGGTTAACAATATATCAAAATCAGTTTTGAAATGTGGGTGTAAGGTGTGGTTTCTAAAATGGGGTTTATCTTTTATTGGTGGTTTCTATTATGTAAGCTCCTCAAAGTGACTTCAGAACTGAATTGGTCCTTTAAAAAGTTAGGCCTCTTTCACACGGGCGTCACGTTTGATGCCCGGATCAGAGGCGGGTGCGTTGGGTGAAAATGCATGATTTTTCCGCGCGAGTGCAAAGCATTTTAATGCGTTTTGCACTCGCGTGCGAAAAATCGGCATGTTTCGTACCCAGACCGGAAGCCGGACTTCATCATCGGTTTCGGGTTGAGTATTCTGTATATTTTATTATTTTCTCCTATAACATAGTTATAAAGGAAAATAATAGCATTCTCAATAGAGAATGCAAGTAAAACGGCACTAGAGGGTTAAAAATACAAAAAAATAAACTCACCGCTTCCATTTGATCGCGTAGCTGCCGGTGTTCCGTTCTGTCTTCAGCAGGAGGGGGATGAAGGACCTTCAGTGACATCACTAGGTCACATGGTCCAATCACCAGCTTCCATCATGGCAGCTACGCGATCAAATGGAAGAGGTGAGTTTATTTTTTATTATTTTTAACCCTCTATTGCCCTTTTACTTTGCGTTCTCTATTTAGAATGCTATTATTTTCCTTTATAACTATGTTATAAGGAAAATAATAAAGATCGAGTCCCCATCCCGATCATCTCCTAGAAACCATGCGGAAAATCGCACCGCATCCGCACTTGCTTGCGGATGCTTGCGATTTTCCTGCAGCCCCATTCACTTCTATGGGGCCTGCGTTGTGTGAAAAACGCTGAATATAGAACATGCTGCAATTTTCACGCAAAGCAAAAGTGATGCGTGAAAATCACCGCTCATGTGCACAGCCCCATAGAAATGAATGGGTCCGGATCAGTGCGGGGGCAATGCGTTCACCTCACGCATTGCACCCGTGCGGAAATCACGCCCGTGTGAAAGGGGCCTTAATTTTGGAATTTTTTTTGAAAATTCTTCTAAAATTCTAATCCTTCTAACGTCCTAAAAAATAAAATATCATTACCAAAATGATGCAGACATAAAGTAGACATATGGGGAATGTTAATTGATAAGTATTTTATGGGGTTATCCTATCACTTAAAAGCAGAGAGATTGAAGTATAGAAAATAGTGGATTTTTCAAAATTTTCTGTAAATTTTGGATTTTTTAAAAAAAAGATAAAACATATTAACTCAAATTTACCATTAACATGACGTACAGTGTGTCACAAAAAACAATCTCATAATGGCTTGGATAAGTAAAATCATTTATTACCACATAAAGTGACACGTCAGATTCGCAAAATTAGGCTTGGTCAGGAAGGGGGTAAATGGCCTGGTCTGGAAGTGGTTAATTGGGTTTCTAGATCTTCCCTGTATGGATAGTTTGAATGCACATTTTACCAAAAAGCCAGAAGCTAGGGAACTTGTGTGTCACAGAAATATCTTATTTGCAAGCCTGCTTTCATGTTAATCATGGCATTTTGATTATAGAGTAATGACTCTGTGTTGCTTTTTAATCAGTTTGCCGTTTATTTTTTCTTACTTCAAGAATTGGGAAACCTCTATACATTTCGGAGCAATTGATTTAGGGCTCATTCAAGGGGAGGTCCAGGGATGCAGGGTGCCCGGCTGCAGCCATCGCCGCCTTCCCACAGTGCTGCGCCGTCTCCTACTTCTTTGTGCCGCCTCTCCCTACCTCCCCCTCCTCCTGCTGTGAGATGCCGCACGTGCGCACAGGCCCAGCCTGATGTGCCCGTACAGACTGCTTGGATGCTTCTTCTCTAGCAAAGTGCCGGCGCATACGCACTATGCTAGTAGAAGCCGATGCCAGCAGTCCATGCGCATCAGGCTGAGCCTGTGCGCACGCGCGTCATCTTAGTAAAACCTGTTTTTTTGCAAAACGAAGCTACAGATCGCATTTATAAGCCCACATTAGGAATCATTAAGAGACCCTGAGCATGAGCATATGTTTAGCTCAAAGGGGTGAAAACTGGTGACAGAATCCCTTTAAATTTCTCTACTTTTTCCTGCATCAATGGTTTTGGTCAGGTTGTTCACACAGCATCTCACACAGCCTATCAGAACCCTATTCTGTATTTTAGAGGAGGAACAACTCGGTGACAGGTCTGGTTGCCTGGTAATTGGAGTAGTTATTCAAGCTCTTTAAGGGGTCAACATTAAATTACAGTGTTGACTACTATTATTGGCTGTGGAGAGACTTTTTCTCAATCATGGAGCAGAACTATTTTAAATGATCTTCCCATCAGGACATTTTATGTCTCTAAAAAAAAGAAGTTGGAACAGTGCGGTAGATGCCACATGATGCAGTGACACTGGAAGGTACTCCTACATCTTTAGAAGCTTCAGGGGTCGCTGTGAAGCTAGGTATACTGGCCTGGATGCTGCTGTAACTGGGTTATAATGACATATTCTGATGTGAAAATCAAGTCAAAAAAGGGCATATTTAAAGAGGATATCCCATGAATTATGTAAAAAATCAGACATAATATAGTACACTACATGACAATCTCTTTCTAACAAAGCTAAACCAGTCCTGTACCTCACATGGATCCTGAGCTCTTCCCATTCATTGTTCCAATTGCTCTGCTAGATTTTCTTCAATGTGGCAGCTGAGAGGGCTTGTACTTTCTCAAAGGCCTGTCCTTTTTCAGAGGGCTGGTTCTTTTCCACAGAGCATGTCCTTCCTGCTGCAACTCTCTCCCTGTTAAAGGGAACCTGTCACCTGGATTTTGTGTATAGAGCTGGGCACATGGGCTTCTAGATGGCTGCTAGCATATTTGCAATTTCCAGTCCCCATAGCTCTCAGTGCTTTTATTATGTCAAAAAAACGATTTGATAGATATGCTAATGAACCTTAGATGAGTCCTGCTTTTTGAGATGAGTCAAGCGTCCTCTGTTTCCGGAGCCCAGGCACGCCCACTGTGAAGAAGCCAGCACCACCCCGCATCCTTTGACTCTCCTCCTTACGCCGACGTCATAAGCTAGATCGCCGTAATCTCGCGATAAACGAGCTAGCGCATGCGCAGTTCGTTCCTGAGGCTGATGCCAGCACAGGGAAGGAACTATGTCGGCACTGCACGTGCGCTAGCTCATTTATCGCGAGATTACGGCGATCTAGCTTTATGACGTCGGGGAGCAAGGAGGAGAGTCAAAGGATGCGGGGTGGTGCTGGCTTCTTCGCAGTGGGCGTGCCTGGGCTCCGGAAACAGAGGACGCTTGACTCATCTCAAAAAGCAGGACTCATCTAAGGTTCATTAGCATATCTATCAAATCGTTTTTTTGACATAATAAAAGCACTGAGAGCTATGGGGACTGGAAATTGCAAATATGCTAGCAGCCATCTAGAAGCCCATGTGCCCAGCTCTATACACAAAATCCAGGTGACAGGTTCCCTTTAAAGTCACAGCTTCTAACAAAAGATAGGGCTTGTGGCAGTTGAGGAATGAAACTGAGCATGTGCGACCACCTCAACCAGGTGGACAGATAAAAGGAAAATAACAAACATCAGGTGGTGCTATACAGATGCTTTTATTAAATAACTCAGTGGCTATTTTTTTTTTATTACAAGCAGTTAACAAAGTATTCAGATCCAGGGGCAGGGTTGAAAAATGTAGTTTATTTTTTGTTGTCCCCTTTAATGACCAATCTAGTCTCTTCATGCGAGCGTCACCACCTCCATGACTCTCACAAGGTAATTTGCATGTGCCGTTTAGTGAAGCAACAGAGACTATATATACCATAGGCGCATGTTTAGAAACCTTATCCCCTACTGTATACAACAGTAATAGCGGCTTAGGGGCTCCTGACGGGTTCACTTTAAGTCTTTGCTCTTAGATCTCATAAGGAAAACCAATTTGGTCAGTGAGGTCCCTTCGCCGTGGATAGACACAAGACCACAGAGTTTACAGGCAGTGCTAATTTGGGTAACAGCACAATTTAGAACCTTGATCGCTTTGTAGAAAACGTTGTAAGTTATTTTTCACAAGAAACAGAACCATCTTTGATCATGTTTTCTTTCCCTCAAATGCAGGCCGGTTACTGCTGCTCAGTCAACCTAGGCTATGGCAGACCTTGTAATAAGAGCGTAGGAGAAGGTAACATAGTACATAAGGCCGAAAAAAGACATCTGTGTCCATCCAGTTCGGCCTGAAGAGCGTCCTGGTGAAGAGCGTCCTGCCTGTTAGATGCTGGGACACTTTCGCTCTTAGTCTCACAGTGATTGCGGGCAGCACCCTCAAACTATATGTGGCTCTACAGAGGGTGCGCTTGCTGTACTACCGATGGACATTTTTCAGATGCCTGTATATAAAAAATACTGTCACAGCTATGGCACTGTAACTACTTTTAGGCTAAGTTCACATCAGCGTTCGGCCTTTCCGTTCTTCTGCTCCGTTATAGGAGCAGGAGAACGGAAAGGACGGATTCGGCACATGACTTAGCCGAACGGGATGCAAATGGAGCCTACCGACCCGATAGACTATAATGGGGTCCGTTAGTTGCAGGGCTGTGGAGTCGGAGTCGATCGGAGTCGGAGGCAATTTTGGGTACCTGGAGTCGGAGTCGGCAAAAAATGGACCGACTCCGACTCCTACTAGATTTAAATTGGAATAAAAAAAAAATTGGAATAAAAAAAAAGCAAGTTTAAATGTCCCAATTCAGATAAAGTTATAATTAATTACTTCTCTACTGTAAGAATAAAGGCCGATGCATGCAGTGCGTCACGTTACCGCTAAACAAAGACGTTAAGTGACCGTGAAGAAGCTTTTCATATTCTTTACTATGCAGTTAAAGGGACACTGACAGGCTGATATATCTGCTGGTATTCATCAGAGGATTAGGAATACAACTAGACGACTGTTACCCCCAGTTGAGGTTTGCTTGTGTTTAAAAAAGTTTTAATCAATATGCAAATTCTCTACCTTTGTGCCCAAGGGGGCAGGCGCACATGTAGAGTACTGGCAGCACTAGACAGGACTTGGTAGCGAGGAGGAAGAGAGAAAGCTGGCACAGCCTCAGCATAGCCAGACGAGGCTGCTGCCAGCACTCTACACGTGCGCCTGCGCAGGAATTCAGCGTTCAGCTAGCCTGAAAAAAAAGGCCAGTGCAATGAATAATAACGAGGGGAACAGCGCTGGGAAGCTGTACTTCGGGCGCGGCTGGGCACAAAGCCGCAGGAGACGCCCCATTGGGCACAAAGATAGTGAATTTGCATACAGATTAAAATGTTTTTTAAACACAAGTACAGCTTAACTGGGGGTAACATTAGTATAGTTTTATTCCTAATTCTCTGATGAATACCAGTATATATATATCTTTAGCTGGAAAATCAGCCTGTCAGTGTCCCTTTAAGGAGCGGCAATACTTACACTTTCCATTGTCTTGTGGTCTGCTGTTACAGGGAACCCATGGTTATCCTAGCCTCTCACTGATAACTGATTAAGGACTGGAGACACTTGTATAAGTGAAGGGAATGGATAGTCAATAGTTCAAGACTGAAGCTGTAAACCATTTGAAAAACTGCTATCATTCAGCTAAGGCTATAAAACATGTAAACTCAGATTGTTAGCTTAAATTTTAAACATGACTATGAGATTCTACTAGGAAAATCAAGTTTTAAAATAAATGCCCCTTCCCCTGCCCCTTCCTGGATCCTCCCACTGCTCTATCTTCAGCAGAAGATCAGCACACAAAGGAGAAGGCAGCAGCTTCTGCTCAACTACCTCTCTGTGCTAGAGGAGATTAGAAGAACTTGGTGGAACAGCTTCGTATTTGCATATTAAATACAGAGGAGTCGGAGTCGAGGAGTCGGAGTTGGAGTCGGAAGTTTCAAAATCTGAGGAGTCGGAGTCGGAAAATTTATCTACCGACTCCACAGCCCTGGTTAGTTGTCCGCTCCGAAGATGAGTTTGGAGCGGAGACAAAAGTTGTGCATGCAGGACTTTTGTCTCCGCTCCAAAATCATCTTCGGAGCGGACAACTAACAGACCCCATTATAGTCTCGGGGGCCGTAGGCTCCATTTGGCTCCCGTTCAGCTCAGTTATGTGCCGAATCCATCCTTTCCGTTCTCCTGCTCCTTTAACGGACAAGGAGAACAGAAAGGCCGAACGCGGATGTGAACTCAGCCTTTGTCCCAAGTGCAATATAAATTCACTTTTGTAATATTTCCACGTCTGTTATTCCGTTCCCATTTCTTCAGCTCTCTTTACTATAATTGTAGCTGATGTTTCAGTGTGTGTTATCCTTTCCTCTTTCATTTACGTTCAGTTATATTTACTTTTCCAGCTTCCCACGGCTCAGTTTTCATTTCAGAATATCATCCTACCCCCTTCCGATTTAATTATGACGCTGCAGGGTTTCATGCAGTGGAGACAACGTGGTTTTAGTTAATGAATTTGCCCAGTTCCTCTGACAATGGTTTAAGCTCAAAACCATGCACTCTTCCAAATAAGATTTTTACACTTTTTATGTGGACATCGGCATCGTTCTGGAGTCTGGGTGAACTCAAGAGCACTGATGAAAAGATAATGTTTTTATGAGATATTGCAGAGTTATGGTTTAAATGCTTACTTGTTCTTATTTATGTTCTTTTGAGCGTCCTAAGGTCCAGGGATTACTTTAAGGGGTTGTGCAGTGGCATAATATTGATGACCTATCCTAATATTGATGACCTATCTGTAGGATAATACATGACAATCTCCTTGTAATAAAGCTAGAACCAGCCCTGTTCCTCACATGGATCCAAGATCCAAAGCATTGTTCCAATTTCTTCCCGATTTTCTTCATGGTAGCAGCTCAGAGGGCATGTACTTTCTCGAAGGCTTCAATATCAGATTCAAACACAACAATAGCTGATCTCAGGGAGACCAGCTACAAAACACACCGCGGAGCCTCACTTAAAGAGGACCTTTCACTGGTCCACAGTTTATCAGTTAAAGCTATGTACATTGAGAGCGGCACCCAGGGATGTCCCTGCACTTACTTGTATCCCTGGGTGCCGCTCCGTTCGTCCTCTGTAGCCCCCGGTACCGGCGCTCCTGCTGCTGTAATTTTGCCTGGGGCGGAGACTTCTTCTTCTGCCCTGGGCGTCTCCTTCTCACAGGGCTGGAGCGCTGGCTAGTCGCAGCGCTCAGCTCATATTCAGGATATGAGCTGAGCGCTGCGATTGGCCAGTGCTCCAGCCCTGGGAGAAGAAGACGCCCAGGGCAGAAGAAGAAGTCTCCGGGAATATGCAAAATAAATGTGGAGCCCCAGTTATGGGTCTACAACACAATGAAAGCCAGATATCTCTCAAAGGAAGGAAAACCGAGCAAAGGGGTGTCTCCATTACAGAGATCACCAAATCCACCATATTAAGTGGCCCCTATGTCAAGATCCCGCTTTTTTACAAGCTTTAAGAATGTGACGGGGAAAACCTAAGCCAGTTATCCATCCACAGACAGCTGTTTCGGGGGTCAATATCAAGCAGCAACTGTGAATCAACACAAAATTTGTCCGCGTACACACCCGGAACCGGATGTTGGTGGCCTAATCGGGACGCCGTACAATCTGCACGGTGTGTGAGATCTCCTATGCGGTCCATGTCGGGATAAGAAATTGTGTCCACGATCACTCTGAGACCAGAGACTGAATGCGAACTTCGTCTCTAGGACTACTCCAAGATAAGGATTCTGATTGCTGCGGATTGCTGTTCCTCTTTAGCGCGGTACCATCTACTTTATCTTTCAATATATACGGGGGTCAATATCAGATTGGCAGGGGCCTGACACCCCTGCGTAGATCAGCTGTTTAAAGGGGTCGAGATGGGTGCTGCTTCTTTTTCACTGTTTACCTGCATGCCATCTCCCTTATAGCGGTGGTGCAGTGTAACTACAACTGCTCGTTCCGTTCAAGTAAGTAGTTGAGCGAGCCGTAATTACACAGCAGTCCCATTAGCGCCGTGACCCCTTCAAACACCTTATCAGCAGGGGTGCTGGGAGTTGGACCAGGCAGGTCTGATATAGATGACAGTAGTATTCCACTGCCAAACACCTTTAAAATAATCGCGGCCTATAATGATAATCTTTATAGCCATGGCATATTAAAGGAAAATGGCTTAGTTGCCCATAGCAACCAATCAGATTCCACCTTTCATTTTTGACAGCTCCTTTGCAAAATGTAAGGTTGAATCTGATTGGTTGCTATGGGAAACTAAGCTAGTTCTACTTTTTACCAGGTTTGATGAATCTCCACCAATGTGTTTTAGGTCATGCCCTGTTGAAATGAATCTGATTGTCCAGGGTAACACATTTCTGAGAACAGGTGCAGCAGGAGAAAGTCTTGGAGACAGGAGTAGGAGGTTCAGATTGTGGAGGAGTTTAGTAGGTTGATAGCAGAGCATAGAGGGGTTTTATCATCCCCCTTGCGCCTAAAAAGTGGCGTTAACAAAGTCGCATCCTATCTATTTGCAACTTTAAAAAAAATAAAAATTGTCACATCTCTTGGAGTTCGCGCCACCCTTCGCCACTTTCCCTAAAGCAAGGGTGGGAAGGCGATGTGGCCAGCCGCCCCAACAAATTTATCTTCATTTATACCAGTTTTCTGGCGCAAATGAAGCCAGAAATCTACGGCAGCTCTAAGCTGTTGTAGATTTCTGTTTAGGCGCACGGACTGCCGGAGAATGCGCCCAATTATTATATTAGGCACACTCTCCGGCGGGGCGGAGGATATCAAGACCAGTGCAGAAAGCTTCGGTCTTGATAAATCTCCTCCATAGAGTACGGCAATGAGAGGTGAGGGAGGTGGTATACAGGGTGCAGCACTGAGGAGAGCTTTGTGGGTGAGAGATATGAGTAAACTGAATGAGGAACACACAGGATTCTGGTTATTAGTGTGTTACAGTACTCGAGACTAGAATGAGTCAGAAAAATGACAAGAGTTTTGTCCGTTTCCACAGTATGAAAGGGCAGCTTCTGGCATTTGCTGGCTTGATTCATTTTTCCATCACATTATACACCGTTTATATCCAGGGGTTACGACCACCCTGCAATCCACCAGCGGTCGCCACACTTAACACTGTAGGAGTCCGGTGGCTTTTCCTATGGTGTGCAAGCGCAGCCGCCGCTGCTCGATTGCAGGGTGGTCGTAGCCCCTGGAAACAAATCAAATGAATCAAGCCAGCAAAGGAGGCAATATGGACACTCACAATACAGCAGTAAGTGCCTTGTAGTAACTTTCTCTTTATGATAAATGCCATTTGCTGAAGTCAGACAACCCCTTTAGGCTGCTTTCACACTAGCATTTTAGTTTTCCGGTATTGAGATCCGCCATAGCTGCTCAATACCGGAAAAAAACGCTTCCGTTTTGTCCCTATTCATTGTCAATGGGGACAAAACTGAACTGAGCAGCACGGAGTGCTCCAAAATGCATTCTATTCCGTTTAGTTGCGGAGAGCAAACCGCAGCATGTTGTAGTTTGTTTTCCGTCCTGGGATGCGAAGCAAGACGGATCCGGCATGACCCCCAATGCAAGGCAGTGGGACGGATCCGTTTTCTCTGACACAATAGAAAACGGATCTGTCCCCATTGACTTGCATTGGAGGTCATGACGGAGCCGTCTTGGGTATGTTAAAGATAATTCAACCGGATATGTTAGTAACGGATGCAGATGGTTGTATTATGAAAGCGTTTTTGCTGAACCCTGGCAGATCCAGCAAAAACGCTAGTGTGAAAGTAGCCTTAAGTAGATTTTAGACTGAGACATTAGACTTTTGGCCTGCAATGTATTTTTGTATTATCAAAAGCATGTATGTCCCCTTTCCACATTAAGACATACAGAAAATTGTGCCCGTGCCACCCTCTCGAGCACTGATGTGATTGACAGCTGCCTGCCCAGAATTGACAGCCAGGACTTAATGTTTAATGACCTGGCACAGTGCTGCTGTCTATAGGCAAAGTCGGGAGCAGCCCAGGGCCTATGGTACACATATTACACACTGGTATCATTAGATTAAAGATAATACTGAAAGCCAAACCTGATGTCTGCTGTCGGTCTATCTAATTGGTGCTGAGAAAAGAGAAGAGGACCTAGGACTGGACCCTGAGGAGCCCCAGTACTAACACAAGAGAGTAGTTACAGTCAGGCATCTGGAGATCATTTCAGACCTTAGGAAGGCAGTTTTTCTAGAGTTCGGAAACCTAATTCTAAATAGTTAAGAAGAGACTTATAGAGATAACAAATTAGGTGAGAGAAGACCAAGCGTCCCTGGAGTTTAGATGAAAGGGAGATCATAGACAGGTAATTCTACTACAGTAATCTGTCCTCTGATAATCAGTAGACATTTACTCTATGAGATGCTGTAGCTTCTGATTCTTCAATGGCAGTCTATCTGCAGATTAGAAATGCTCTCAATAAAGCTCTTGTGTTAGTCTAAAATGTTATCAATAATATGTCAGCAAGCCTTATATCTCTTCCTCTGTAAGGGTAAGACCACACGGTCAGGTTCTGCATGCGGTTTTGAAAGCCAAAACCAGGAGTGAACTATAGAAAGAGAAGTTGTATTTGTCCTGTATACTTTCTCTCCTTTTATGATCCACTCCTGATATTGGCTTCCAAAACTGCATACAGAAACCTGACCATGTAGTTGTACCCCGAAACCTGTGAATGTACCTGCAGATAGGCGTCATCTCACGATCTCTGCAGCTCTACATTGTGTAATATGATCCTTTGTGGTTTGTTGTTTTTCAGTGAGTGCAGAGTTTCTGAATAGTTACAGCCAGTGCAATAGCCGGATGTAGGGGGAATGGTGTGTATGATAAGTGAAGAAAGAGGCATTTTTCTATTTTTCTATAATAAAATATGTTTCTTATCTTTGCATACACTGGTGATTTATAGAAAAAAATAAGTACACTTCAAAAATACAAGTCGATTGTCACCGTCCCCTTAATTTGCTGTTTTGTTATTTGCTCTTCTGTTCCTTAGAAAACAGGCTTAAAGAGGGCCTTTCATGTGAAAAAAAAGTATGACCTAAGTATCATGATAAAGAGAATGGTGCCCAAGGATCTCACTGCACTTACTATTATCCCTGGGCTCTGTTCTCCCGCTGTGGCCCCCGGTATCTTCGGTGACTTGGTTTTACTGGGAGGAGTCTGCCATTTTTGTCCTAGGCGTCTCCTTCTCCCAGGCTGTAGTGCTGTCCAATCGCAGAGCAGAGCTCACTGCCTGGGAGTTTTTTTTTCTCCCAGGCTATGAGCTCTGCTCTGCAATTGGACAGAAGAAGGAGACGCCCAGGAGAAAAAGGGCAGACTCCTCCCAGTAGAACCAAGTCACCAAAGATGCGGGAGAACGTAGTGGCGCCCAGGGATAATAGTAAGTGCAGTGAGATCCCTGGCGCCGCCCTCTATATCATGATACTTAGTTTAAACTTTTTTTTTTCACATTAAATCTATTCCTATGACCCTGTGTTGTGCCATTCCTTTATTACCTTTACTAGAAGTAATGAATAGATTGTCAGCAGCTTGCAGTAAAGGTACAGATGGGTGTTACCAGTTGAGGTTGTGTCCCTGCACGGTCGGACACCAGTAGCACTGATTGGTCAGAGTCGGACGCACCGTCTGCTGGTAACACCCAGCAGTACCCTCACTGCAGACTGCTTGCAATTTATTTTGTAAACTTCTAGCAGGAACGATACAGAAACGGCAGTTACTAAAACTGAAATGTCAGGAGAGGTCTTCGTTAATGTGGTATATTGCAGCAAGAAATATTTTAATTATTCTGTAAAGAGTGGACTTTGGAGGTTATTTTCTAATGTGCTGTATAGTTTTTATTGTTTCTTAATGTGGATCAAAAAATATACGGAAGATAGAGTAAAAACAAAATATTCTCTATCAATAAACCAGACTTTGCAGAGTTATGAAGTAAGGTTTTTCATATTTCCTTTAATGGACGACAACTATATGCTGGTAAAAGTAATTTTCCCCCAAACCATTGCTTTGATGGTGCAATAATAATTTTTATCAGTTGGCCTAATGTGTTCCTTCTATACCAGTGAAAGCTTTATCTTGCAGTAAAAAATATGCCCAGCTACAGCTACATTTCATTTGAAAGAAAATCTCTTAACGTTAATAAAACTAATTTTTGAAGTAACAGTTAATGAGCTTGATAAGCTGCACAATTTACCTGATAAATGTGGAGTGTATAGCCAGCGTAATAGCTGTGTCTTCAGTGCTTCGGTAGACTTGAGCAGTTCTTAGAAGGATTGTAAACATCACAACTGACCTTCAAAAAATTAAAAAGACTGCATGTAATGTGCATGAGAGATTTTTATTTTGCCAGTATTAACCCCTTAAAGGTGCTTTCCAAGACTTAAATACTTATGACCTAGCCTCTGGATAGGTCATCTGTATCTGATCGGTGGGGGTTTGACACCCGGGACCCTCGCTGATCAGCTGTTTGAGAGGGCAGCAGGTTTCGGACCACCACTGATCAGTATTTAAACCTTGGAATACCCTTTTAAGGACGCACCCTAGTTTGTTGCTCTAATAGTTCCCCCGCTGCCATGACAGCCGCTCAGCACCCTGTGAGTGCGTTCATGGGGTGATAATCACAGTAGCAGTCTGCCGCCTTCCTTAGGTGGATGAACTGTGCGCATAATACATAAAAGGCCATGCAATGCATTTCAGTGGTGGTCTGCAGCCTTCCTCATCTACCTTATAGTGCTTATGGAAGGGAAATGTAAAGAAACAGGTGAGGAAAAATACTGGGCCACCGTCTGTGACCAATGCCAGCAAACTCTAAATCTGCTACCTACCTTTCTTCACCACTCTGGTTAGTAGATGTAATACTACCCCTAGTTGTTTACCAGAGCCAGCCATGAGGCCGATTGGAGTTGGCTGCTTGTGTCATGGATGCCCTGTCCGCCACTGCTTCAGGGAAAGCAGCATTCTGGACTACTGTGATGCAAGAATCCTGGGGCTGTAAGACGTTATCACTTTGGATACGTGGGAGCACCCAGCTTGCAATCCTAGATGGCGGTATATTTAAGACAGGCACTTGCATTAGCAGGTGCCTGTGGTTTTTATGTTTGCTGGTTCCTGCCGTTCTGGTTTAGTTTCTGTACTCTTGGTTTTTGACACTGCTTGTCTGACTCTCCTTGTACTCCTTAATTTTGTGTGGTTTTGACTCTCTGGTATTTGACCCTTGGCTTTCCACCTCACTGTGTTCTGTCTTTAGCGAACTGGTATTGTTGCTACCTCCTGGTTTTGACTCGGCTAGTCCACCCTCGCTTGCCTGTTCTTGTCTTGTCCTCTGTTGTGTTTGTCCAGGTGTTTTCCTGCACTTACTCAGCATAGGGACTGTCGTCCAGTTGTTGGCGACTGTTAGGGCAAGTGTTACTGATAGCGGTCTGAGTGAGACTAGGGCTGCACTTATCGTATCTTTTGTGTGACATCCTGCCAGCGTTTTATTATACTTTATCCCTGTTGTACTGTGACATCACTGAGCAGCCCTGTATTTTGACAGCTAGGGACCTGGGTTACATCAGTGGAGTAAGGCTGCAGAAAACAGGTGCAAGCTCACAGGCAGAAGACCTATCAGATTCCAAGGAGTAGCAGGAGAGGTAAACAAGACAGAGTCAGAGCCAGAAGAGTCAATAGCAGCCAAAATAGTGAACAAGGGGTAAAAAACAAACAGGGGATTCAAAGAAACAGTGGCAACTAGAGTTGTTTCGATACCAAAATTTTGATTTGGTATCGATACCATAAAAAAGTATTGCGATACTCGATATCATTCGATACCACGCTAAAAAAAAAAAACTCCCCAAAAAAAAAATTGTGAATTGCACATTTTTTTTTTTTTACTTTTCTGTTACGACGTTCACAGCATAGTTTTTTTTATTTTTAACAGTTTGGAGTCGGACTTTAGATATGGCAATATGTTATATGTTTATCTATATATTTTAGATGTAAAATTGGAAAAGTCGGCGATTTATACTTAATATTTCGGTGTGTGTGTTTTTTTTTTTTTTTTTATTATTAATACTTTTTATTTAATTTTTTATTTACTATTTCCC
>JAKVIS010001974.1:0-27029 GCA_033119425.1 Bufotes viridis
AGAAGACACCCCAAGGTATTCGCTGAGGGGCATAATGAGTTCATGAAAAATTAAACTTTTGTCAAAAGTTAGCGGAAAGGAGACTTTGTGAGAAAAACTATAAAAATCAATTTCCACTAACTTGTGCCAAAAAAAAATATTCTATGAACTCGCCATGCCCCTCATGGAATACCTTAGGGTGTCTTCTTTCAAAAATGGGGTCACACGTGGGGTATTTCTACTGCCCTGGCATTTTAGGGGCCCTAAAGCGTGAGAAGAAAAATGCGTAAAAATGCCCTCCTAAAAGGTACTCATTGGAATTTGGGCCCTTTGCGCATCTTGCCTGCAAAAAGTGTCACTCATGTGGTATCGCCGTACTCAGGAGAAGTAGGGCAATGTGTTTTGGGGTGTATTTTTACATATACCCATGCTGGGTGAGAGAAATATCTCTGTATATTGACAACTTTGAATAAAAAATGTAAAAGTTGTCATTTACAGAGATATTTCTCTCACCTAGCATGGGTATATATAAAAATACACCCCAAACACATTGCCCACTTCTCCTGAGTGCGGCGATGCCACCATAGTGACACTTCTGCAGCCAAGATGCAAAGGGGCCTAAAACCAATGAGTACCTTTAGGATTTCACAGGCCATTTTTATGCATTTGGATTCTCACACTTTAGGGCCCCTAAAATGCCAGGTGAGTATAAATACCCCACATGTGACCCCATTTTGGAAGAAGACACCCCAAGGTATTCCGTGAGGGGCATGGTGAGTCCACAGAATTTTTATTTTTGGCACAAGTCAGCGTAAATTGTTTTTTTTTTTTTTAATTTTGTTTTTACAAAGTCTCATATTCCACTAACTTGTGACAAAAAATAAAATTTTGCATGAACTCACCATACCCCTCACAGAATACCTTAGGGTGTCTTCTTTCAAAATGGGTCACATGTGGGTATTTATACTGTCCTGGCATTTTAGGGGCCTCAAAGGGTGAGAAGAAGTCTGGAATCCAAATGCGTAAAAATGCCCTGTGAAATCTAAAGGTACTCTTTGGTTTTAGGGCCCCTTTGCGCACCCAGGCTGCAAAAAGTGGCACACATGTGGTATCGCCGTACTCAGGAGAAGTAGGGCAATGTGTTTTGGGGTGTATTTTTATATATACCCATACTTTGTGTGAAAAATATCTCTGTAAGCGACAACTTTTAAAATTTTTATACAAAGTTGACAATTTACAGAGATATTTCTCTCACCCAACATGGGTATATGTAAAAATACACCCCAAAACACATTGCCCTACTTCTCCTGAGTACGGCGATACCACATAAGTGCCGCTTTTGCAGCCTGGAGTGCAAAGGCAAATTCCAACAGTACCTTTAGGTTTTACATGGCGGCTCACAATTTAGCCCCGCCCAAAATGCCAGAACAGTAAACACACCCCACAAATGACTCCATTTCGGAAAGTAGACACCCCAAGGTATTCACTGAGGGGCATAGTGAGTCCGTCTGAGATTTTTTTTTTTTGCCAGAAGTTATCAGAAATTGAAACTTTTTTTTTTTTTTTCTCAGAAAGTGTCAATTTCCGCTAACTTGTGAAAAAAATGAAATGATACATGAACTCACCAAGCCCCTCCGCGAATACTTTGGGGTGTCTTCTTCTAAAATGGTGTAATTTGGGGGATATTTATACTATCCTGGCATTCTAGCACCTGAAGAAACATGACAGGCGCTCAGAAAGTCAGAGCTGCTTCAAAATGCCGAAATTCACTTTTTGCACCATAGTTTGTAAACGCTATAACTTTTACCCAAACCAATAAATATACACTTATTGGATTTTTTTATCAAAGACATGTAGAACAATAAATTTAGAGAAAAATTTATATAGAAATGTAGTTTTTTTGAAAAATTTTACAACAGAAAGTGAAAAATGTCATTTTTTTGCAAAAATTTCGGTAATTTTTGATTAATAGCAAAAAAAGTAAAAATGTCAGCAGCAATGAAATACCACCAAATGAAAGCTCTATTAGTGAGAAGAAAAGGAGGTAAAATTCATTTGGGTGGTAAGTTGTATGACGGAGCAATAAACGGTGAAAGTAGTGTAGTGCGGAATTGTAAAAAGTGGCCTGGTCATTAAGGGTGTTTAAGCTAGGGGGGCTGAAGCGGTTAAGATGTTTTGTCCAGCTAATAAAATTGAAAGTCCCACACCACCCTGTCAAAGGCTTTAGTAGCAACCAATGACAGGATAGAGCTGCACCTCCCCGGCCTACCTGCATATTACTATTTAATCTTTTAATATTATAAACTGTCAATGTGTTAGCCATAAACCCACTCTAACCAGCACCGTAATGCAGCCTGTGCGGTGCCCCTTAAATCATTTGTCCTCCTTCTATTTTCATTACCTGTAAAAGGTCATTACTTTGGTCACTCATCATCACTGCCTGACATTTCCAATTCTATGAACTTTCTAAATATTTCTACAAGCGATTCTTGCACCCTATTCACAAAGTGTTCCTGACCAGGGAAATGCATAGGGAACTTAGTTACCATTTAACAGTATTTTATTGAAAGCTGACAGTACAGATGATGAGCAACGGTTCAGATTCAGCATACAGTAATACAAGATATCAATGTGGATCCCTGAAGTGTCACTGAGTTTTGGCAAAACTCATAGAGACATATCAAAAGTTTTACCAAAATTTAGTGGGGGTCATTTACAAAAAATTGCACTGGCAGGGAAAGTGCGCCTAGTGTAAAAACTACTCCAGCCCCTGACAGCCTGGCTGTTTTCAGGTGTAAATGAAAGTAAATTTGTTACACCGATGTCCCGGCCCCAGACACTCCCAAGTGACAATGTCGACATGAAAACGAGACGGGGTCCCCTCTGTAAGTGGACTCAACAAAGAGCAAGGAGGTATGAACACAGTCCAAGGATTAAAACAGACTCCAGAAGTAAGCAGGCTCCGGAAAGCGTGTCTGTATAGTTGACACCATAGACGAGTTGACATATGGAATAGCAGAGTCAATGGTTAATGAAACATGAAACATCAGCGTCTTACGTGCAATACTGAATTACTAATTTAACACATGGAGTAGCAGAGTTAAGCCTCATTCACACGTCACTGTTTTGGTCAGTGATTTCCATCAGTGATTGTGAGCCAAAACCAGGACTGGAGCCTCCACAGACATAAGGTATAAGGGAAAGATCTGCACCAGTTCTGTGTTTAGAGCCGCACCTGGTTTTGGCTCAAAATCACTTATGGAAATCACTGACGCTTGAATGAGGCAATATACTTGCACTAGTTAACACAACTGTTTTGACTGGATTGGCAGAGGGCAAGGTAGGTGGACATCAAGAAATGCACCAAATCAAACAAGACTTGCCCTGGCTTCAGGTAGCTAAACAGGAATATTGCTTTATAATGCAGAGATGTGGCCATGTAGCGTTGAATCAGAACTGAAGCACCTGGAATAGCTGAACTGTGGCTGTACAATGCTGATCTGTGGAGGTGCAGCAATGTACAAATAAATATATGATATACACGTGGAGTAATTGAACGTACTTTACGAAGATCAGACTTAGCAGGCTGGCTGGCAAAAGAAACAGACTTGACCAGGAACCACCGTGGCTTGGCTAGGAGTAGCAGAAGACCAGTCAAGCTACTATGAGGAACAGATTTGGCCAGGAACAGACGTAGCAAGGAAAGGAAACACAGGAAAGAATATTGACACTAAGACAGGGAAAGAGACAAACAGCATATCTACACGAAGAACAAAAAGTTGAGGAATTGTGGAAATCACAGGATGATAGACAAGTCAATGATATGTAAAGTGAAAAAAAAATAGACATGTATTCGCTCACGCTTTTGCAGCAGTACCGCACCTCTTGGATCTCCACAGTGCTCTAGAGCAGTGTTTCCCAACCAGTGTGCCTCCAGCTGTTGCAAAACTACAACTCCCAGCATGCCCGGACAGCCTTTTGTTGTGCGGGCATGCTGGAAGTTATAGATTTAGCAACTGGACTACACTGAGGCTACTACTCTAGAGGACCTCAAACTTAGTCCGCTCTTTATGGCCCTTGCACACGACCGTATGCCCTCCAAGACATACGGTCCGTGAGCTGAGCCATATGTCCCAGAGCGGCATCGATCGTGCGCACGGGAGTACACAACACCATATATTACAATGATGCTGTGCACGTCGGGCTGCCCGCGGGACTATTGTCCTGCACTCATATGATCTTATGGGCGACCTGACGTGCACAGCATCATTGTAATATATGGTGCTGTGTATTCCCGTGCGCACGATTGATGCTGCTCTGGGACATATGGCCCGCTCACGGACCGTATGTCTTAGAGGGCATACGGTCGTGTGCATGAGCCCTTATGCTGTAAATCCTAGACAAATCTTCTGGCACTTGTGGTTAAAAAACCCAAATCTTTATTTTGAGTGCATAAAAACATCATCATGCAATACAAAAAAAACAACCCTTACATCGGCTGTCAGGACATTAGAGATGGTTTTTCAGTATAAAAACGCAATAAAAAATATACATATGTGGTAGTGCCAGATTCGTACTGACCTGGAGAATAAAAGTAGCTGGTCAGTTTAATGGTATAAGGAACGCCATAAAAACAAAACCCAAAATACTGTTGTGGAATTGTATTTTTTTCCAATTTCACCCCATTTATAATTTTTTCCCTGCTTCCCACCACATTGTATGAAACTGTAAATAGTGCAATTTGAAAGGACATCTTATCCCGCAAAAAAAAAAGCCAATATCAACTATGTGAACAGAAAATAAAGGGCTGGGAGTAAAAAATGTAAAAACAGAAAAGATTACCACTGGTTCCATGACCAAATCAATGTAATGCCAAGCTGTTAGTGTACCTGAAATGAAGACTAGAGGGGTTTGGGTACTGTACATTTCGCCACTCCACAACATAAGCCCAGGCAGTGGCGTAACTAGAAATGACTGGGCCCCACAGCAAATTTTTGAATAGGGCCCTCTCCCCCAGTAATTTTTTCACAACCCCTTCCTTTCATGCCGCCCCCTTTCCTGTGGCTACTAAAGATCGCTCTCTCAGACCAGGCCCGGCAGCTGTTCCATCTGTTTTCTACACTGTCTATACTGCCACTGTATATCATTTCATTGTGTAATACTGTTGAGAGCCCTGACAAAATCTTTTAGATCTTCTCCTCCTCCCCTTGGATGGGCCCCTTCTGGGTCAGGGCCACAAAGCAGCCGCTTCCCCTGCTTCCCCTATAGTTACGCCTCTGAGCCCAGGGGTAGGACAGGTGTGACATTCCCTTGTGAAGGCCTCTTCATGATATTGCCCACGTGGTCTCCAGACCGATCTCTAGCTATCATTGCATCTGTGACAAAAGTGGAACCCATCGCTGTAGAGGACAGACCTCCATTCCAGCCTCCATAACAATATTGCTGTGCAGCATGATGGCCTTTGAGATTGATAAGTGAGGTCAATGGAACATCTGTAGATGGACATCTGGTTCTTAGCCCAGTGTAGATCGGTCACAAAGGATGCAGCAGAGCAGTCAATAACAGAGCACTTTGTGTGAGCTGTGACACATCTCGAATGTTTATTTTATATACTATTTTTTGTAATTATTTATTTATACAAGTTCTATTTTATTGCACATATGAATTTTATTCTATGTATGAACTGTGGTGTGCTTCTCTGTACATAACCCATTTTACAGATCCCTGAATTTCATTCTTGCATTTTACGTAAAAAAGCACAGTTAGGCCTCATGCACACGACCGTTGTTTGATTCCGTGTCCGTTGTGCCGTTTTTCGTGATTTTCTGCGGACCCATTGGTTTTCAATGGGTCCGTGGAAAACTCGGCAAATGCACCGTTTGTCCTCCGCGTCCGTGGTCCGTGATTCCAGTCCGTCAAAAAAATATAACCTGTCCTATTCTTGTCCGCGAAAAACGGTTCGCGGACCCATTCAAGTCAATGGGACTGTGAAAAAATGCGGATGGCCATCCGTGTGTCATCCGCATTCCGCGTCTGCATTTTTTTGCGGATCCCTTGGCAGGCACTTGGCAAAAATTATCAGCCTGTCTTTTGGTAAAATCTTTTGGGTCATGTCCGCTAAAAAAAAAGGAAGACACATGGAAACACAACGGAAGCAAAAACGGACACGGATCACGGAACAACGGAACCCCGTTTTGCGGACCGCAAAAACAACTGTCGTGTGCATGTAGCCTTAATCTATGGGACACCATACATACCTCCAAACCGTCCAGTCCCAGATTTCAGTGGTTGCCCCTTGGTCCTGGTACGGTGGAGGTATGTCCCGCTTTCTGGCAGCTGTCTCTGCTTCCATAGGAAGCAGACAGCTCCCTGTAATGATTAACCAGAAAGCCGTTTATCCGCTCCCTGCTCCATCATTCCTCCCCCTGTCTGTGCTCCACACTGCTGGTCTGGGCAGGTGGCAGGGCCAGCCGGGAGCTTCATGTATCATCCTGGTGCTGCTGCTGGGGAACGAGGTGAGGGTGTGGAGTTTATTTTTTTATTTATTTTACTGCCTGTGAAGGGGGCACAGCTGGGCATATTACTTTACTGTGAGGGGACACAGCTGGGCATATTACTTTACTGTGAGGGGTCACAGCTGGGCATATTACTTTACTGTGAGTGGGCATAGCTGGGCATATTACTGTGAGAGGGGCACAACTAGGCATATTACTGTGAGGGGGACACAATTGGGTATATTACTGTATGAGTGGAACAACTGGGCATATTACTGTGAGGGGGCACAACTGGGCATATTACTATGAGGGGGGCACAGCTGGGCATATTAATGTGAGGGGGTCATAGAACTGGGCATATTATTGTGAGGGGGCATAGAACTGGGCATATTATTGTGAGGGGGGCATAGAACTGAGCATATTATTGTGAGGGGGCACATCTGGGCATATTACTATGAGGGGGCATAGAACTGGGCATATTAATGTGAGGGGGCACAGCTGGGCATATTACTGTGAGGCGGCACAGCTGGGCATACTACTGTGAGGGGACACATATCTGGGCAACGCTACTGTGAGGGGGCACATATCTGGGCATAACTACTATGAGGGGGCACATATCTGGGCATAATGTGTGATGGGGGCACAATATGGGCATAACTACTGTGTGGTGGCATAAAGGGGGATAATTACTATGTAGGGGCATTTATGGGACTGGGTGGGATTAGGTGTTTTGGGCAGAGTTAGAGGTGTGGGCTAGCGTGGAAAAATTTGCTGTTGCACGCTTCACGCGCCGCACATAGTGTCCCTCTTCCTTTTTTTCATAAGTTGGGCGGTATGCACCATACAGTACTTTATAAACGCATAGAGAATGCTAGAGGCTAATTTGTATACTAAATATAGCTTTCTGACCTGAGTTTCAACTTGGTGGGATCCAATATTCCCAAATGACATTATATTGACCACTGAAGAGACTCATCAAGTACATTGCATGGTGACATCACCTATAATGTTCCTAATTAGGAAAATACATAGGACAGCATATCCAGCCAAGGATTTGGAGTGAACTTTATTAACCAATCTATTTTGGATTTTCCATGACTCCAATGACCTACTTTAATTACACGGATCACGAGAGACTATACTGTTTTTTTGCTACGGAGGATGAAATACCATGTGACTTTGAAACACATATAAATATCATATACATAGTGCTGTCACTACTGAAGTGTGCTCATTCACACAACTATTGTCCAGACATACCTTGACACACATGGAGCCAGCGTACTTCCATCAACCAGACGCATGCACCAAGTCTGGCCATTATTTCAGTGAAAGCCCTACCTGTGATGCTGGCGACGCCCTGCAGGATACTAATGTTACACAAATTCAGAAGACTGGGGCAAACCCAATCAGGGAATAATTACTTAAAACATAACCTTTATTGTTAATATACTAAAAGTGCACTAGACCGCATAGAAATAAAGATAAAAAAGGAACAATCTCACCAAGTTCTGGACGTCCGAGTACGGAATGCTGAGAGTGTATCAGGAGGAGAACCACGATGTGGATCCGCCACGGAGGTCCGTATGACTGGGGATGATCCAGACTGGCCAACATTGATAATGGTAGACTTGAATATGTAGGGATAAGGACGGGGGCAGAGCAGATGTAGGTAGGCCCTAGAATGCCCTACACAGATAGGGAAGGGGGCTGATGTGTCTCTGCCTATCTACACAGAGCACCCGCCCCGAAAGGGGCGACCCCGTCCGGATACCTGTCCCTATCTATGGACAAGTCCCTAGTCTAACCCAGGCCAAGAAAAAAAGGATTGCAAAAAAAGAGGGACCCCTACAGAGGGACCCCTCAAGGGAAAAATGTCCTTGTCTCAGTTCCCGACGTGACACGTTTCCAAGCAATGTTTCATCAGGGGAGTTCGGAGAAGGAATAAGATGAAAAATAATCAAATTGCAAAAACATCCAAAAAGCGAAACCACCAAGGAGGGGGAGAAAAAAATATGTCTTTCTCAAATACACCCACGTGTGGTCGCAAAACAGGGCAGTTATAGGAGTAAAAAACAGTAAATAGATACCCCCTAAACAGCTACATATATGAATCAAAAAGAAGTTGCCTGGCTAACAAACAAGTATACTGACGCCAGTGGGCGATATACATATAATATCAATGGGCCAGGTACAGGGCACGCCATATGTGCACCAATATATAGGCTCCTTACCTGTTGTAACTAAGCCGCATAAGGACGCCACACGTGGGGCGGGAGACGCGATCCGCCGGAAGTGGGCGTGATCACGTGACCCGCACGTCACGTGTGCGGAAGCGGGGAGCGTAACCTGGCAACTAGGGAAGCGCCGCAACTGCGCGTGCGTCCGCCAGCCACGGCCCGGAGACTATGCCGTCACCATAGAAGCGGGGACGCCGCGCAGGCACAGAGCAAGCCCGGCCGCCAGGAAAGAAGAAAGGATCAATAGCGATACCTAGATAGAGCCATCATCCCTTAGGGTGCAATAAAACATTAGAGACAAGTAAGTGCAGGATTCCTGAAAAGCACTGACCAAAGAACCATTATAAAAATATGTGGGGGTAATGGTTGGTAAGTTATCCTAATAGGGACACCAAACACAAATAAAAATAAAGTAATAATCACGGAGGATGTGGGAGACTACACAGGGCAAAGGGTCAAGACCCAATTTATTCAGAATGGGAGTGTAGGACCCGTGGAGCTGGTCCTAGTTCACAGGAAGCAACTAAAGTTAAGTTGTTCGTTAAGACCGTTGGGGGAAACAGTTTTCAAATAGAAGATCCACCTCGCTTCCCTCTGGAGAAGGAGGCGGTCCCAGTCGCCTCCGCGACGTGGGAAGGGGATTGAATCAATGCCCATGAATGACAGACAGGCGGTAGAGCCCTGGTGATGGTAATGGACATGTAGGGAGATGGGGGTATCTTTTTTGTTTACAACATCATTGATGTGTTCTCCCACCCTCCTACGGAGCTCACGCCGCGTCTTTCCTATATACTCAAGGCCGCAGTTACACACTCATCGGTATATAACCCCTTTAGTTTTACAATTAATAAACTGTTTGATATGGTAAGTGCGGCCAGTATTGCTGCTCACAAAGCTGTTGCCAACAGTCATGTAGCGACACGCTACACACCCGCTACAGCGGAAGCAGCCCACTATTTTAGTCTGCTGTCCCAGCCAAGCGCACCCTGTTTGTACTGGCGGTATAAACTCACTGTGGACCAAGCTGTCCCTCAAATTGAGACCCCGCCGGTAGGTGACTCTTGGGCGGTCGCCCAGGACAGATTTAAGTGCTGGATCCATAGTGAGCATTCCCCAATGACGGGTCAGAATCTCTTTGAGTTGCGCAGAGGCGCCATCGTATGTGGTGATAAGCCGAATGAGGCCCTGCTCCTGTTTGTCAACTGGTTTTGGTAACAGGAGGCTCGGTCGTTCAGTAGATACAGCCGTCTGGAAGGCCAAGCGTAGGACTGAGTCGGGATAGCCCCTCTGGCGAAATCTAACTCTAAGATCAGCTGCTTGTCTCAGGAACTCCCTCTTATCTGAACAGTTACGGCGCAAGCGCAGATACTGTCCCTTGGGTATACTCTTTTTGAGGGGGTGAGGATGGCTACTTTTCCAACGTAAGAGGGAGTTCGTGGACGTGGGCTTCCTATACACTTGCGTTTGAAGTGTTCCAGTCTCCGTTTTGGAGAAGAGTCTTTAGGTCCATCTCGAAAGTAAATCGAAGATTTAGCTGGTTAGAGTTCAGTCGTGCCACAAAAGCCTCAAAGGAGGGTCCATCATTCTGCCAGATGACAAAAATGGCATCTATGTACTGTGACCACAGCCCAATGCTCTCCTGTGATAATCCGCCAGACTCCGCGAAGACTACCGTCTCCTCCCACCAGCCCAGGAACAGGTTAGCATACGATGGGGCACAAGAACTCCCCATCGCCGTGCCCCTGAGCTGGTGGTAGAGACGGCCGCCAAAGGAGAAAACATTATGGGTGAGTGTAAACTCCAAGAGTTGGAGCACAAATTGGCTGTGGGCACGGTACTGGCAACCCCTTGAACGTAAAAAGAAGGCCACAGCCTCAATGCCCAGTGGGTGGGGAATACACGAGTAAAGTGCCTCCACATCCACGGAACACAGCCAGTGATCTGGATACAGGGAAACCCCATCTAACCTTAGTAATAAATCAGAGGTATCGCGTGTAAAGGATGGCAGAGAAGACACAAACGGTGCCAAAACCCGATCGACGTAAATACCTAGGTTTTGGCAAAGCCCACCCACGCCTGACACTATAGGGCGACCTTTCAGTGGAGTGGTGCACTTGTGAACTTTAGGTAAACAATAAAAAGTGGGTGGGCGGGGTACAAGAACTCGTATTCCTCTTTGGTGATAACCCCATCAGACAATCCCTTGTCTAAGATGGTTTTCAATTCCAACAAATGGGAGGAGGTAGGGTCTGATCTAAGGACACCGTAGGTGTCCTTATCTTTCAGCAAATGTTCGCACATTCCGCAATATTGATCTGGCTCCATGACCACCACATTACCACCTTTATCAGATGGTTTAATGACAATAGACTTGTCAAGTTCAAGGTCGCGGATGGTGGCGGCCATGGAGCGATCCACATTGAACGGTGTGTGCTTGAGGGAGATGCTCTCAATTTCACTGCAGACTTGATTAAAGAAAACATCAATGCAAGATATTTCACCGGTGGATGGTGGCATCCTACTACTTTTTGGGCGAAGGTCTGTGAAGGGACCTAGCCCCTGATGCTGAGGAGGGATACGTTCTAGATCGAACAGGAGGCGTACGTCCTGCACCATGTCTGTGGGGATGCCTAACTCGCGGCTCTCCTTCATTTCTTGTAAACGGAAAAATTTAAACCACTTAAGTTTTCTAACGAAAAGACTGAGGTCCTTGACCAGATTGAAGCGGTCAAAACGAGGGGTCGGTACAAACGATAAACCTAAGCCCAACACATGTAATTCAGTGGGTGTGAGCAAACGGGTAGAAAGATTAATAACCTGTGGGCCCTGTATTAGGTTTGTGTCGGTGGCATTCGATTCCGCAAAGGGTAGATGGGGGCTTGCTGCCGTGGGTAGGAACCCGGTGGAGGGGGCTGATTTGTGCCTGCCTGTAAAAAAGAACGGTCCTGTGTATTAGAATTTCCCCTACGTCGCCCACGTCGTGAATTACCCCTCTGGAAATTACGGGGGGGTCTAGGGCCTCCCTCCTTCTCAGAGTCAGACGGGTCAGTCTCAGTACAGGAACTATCAGTGTGTTTAGGCGAGGGTACATCGACCTGTACTATTGAGGAGTAAACTCTATTTTCTTTGAAATCACCCAGGTCTCTAATGAACTGTCGGTGCTTTCTTTCTTTGAGATGGTATTGGAATTTATCCAACGTGGATTGAAGCAACTTCTCACGATTGGAGAATTCAGATTCCTGTGCAAAGGATTGAGCGACCTGAATGCCCTCTGTCAACTTTTTGTTGAGGGCCTCAAGGTTGTTCCTTTCCTCTGCCAGGAGCAATCTCATAAGTCTAAGAGAATTCTGGGTGTTTTCTTGTTCCCACTTAGTGAGAAATTCCGGGTTGCGGAACCTGGGTGCCGGTGAAAGCGGACACCTCAGACCGCGTGGAACAATATTGTGCTTCAGGTAGTTATCGAGACTCTGCACTTCCCACCACGATGTAATTTGGTCTTTATAAATTGAAGTGAGGTCTTTGAAAGCTGCCTGAAATGATGGACTGTATTTCTTAACCTGGAATGATCTGTTAGAGAAAGATGTCCTGGGCCTCAGCCAACCACTCCTCGGTACTGAAGCCAGTCGATAGGAATCCTGCCATGCTCAGAAAAAGGATAACAATCACAGAAACAAGGTGGGAAAAATGGGGACTACCTAATAATTCCCAAATGTAAACACAAATACTAATGTTACACCAGTAAAGATGAGGCTTGGATAAAGTTAAGATGAAAAATGACCTCAGGTTTTCACCTTTATGGGAGGGGCTTAGCTGTGTGCCCCGCCCACTGACATGTACGGACAGGTAACTGCTATGCAGCAGATGCGCTTACTGTCCTTGGAGTCATGGAGATAGCATACTTACACAAATGTTTTAGCTGGTAAATTTAGGGCATCTAAGCCCTGCCCCCTAAGAACACTATAGGGGGGCATTATAACAACTAGTGCACTAAAAAGGACTTTATAACTACAGGGTAGTATAGTGATTGTTATAACTACTGGGGGCATTACAAGGGACAATATGACTACGGGGACATTATAGGGAGGCATTATTAAAGGGGATGTCTCACTTCAGCAAATGGCATTTATCATGTAACGTTAATACAATGCGCTTACTAATGTATTGTTATTGTACATATTGCCTCCTTTGCTGACTTGATTCATTATATCATCACATTATACACTGCTCCTTTCCATGGTTATGACCACCCTGCAATCCAGCAGCAGTGGCCATGCTTGCACACTATAGACAAAAAACGCTGGCCTCTCAGGTGGCCGGAATCGTGGGAGCAAGCATAAGTATGCATGTGCAGCAATTCCCTTTCCACCTCGTATCTTTGCTGAAGTGGTGGCTGGAGCCCATTTAATACTGGGGAATTATTGGGAGGCATTGTCAGTACTTGGGGCACTATCACTAAAGAGGGAATTTTAGGAGAGGAGTAGATATACAGTTAAACAGACAGTATCACATATAATAGGATTAGATACAGCAGCTCAGCAGACAGTATTACACATGATGGGATTACAGTGACTTGCAAAAGTATTCACCCCCTTGACTTTTTTTGTGTTTTGTTACATTACAGCCATAAATTCAATGTTTTGTTAATCTGAATTTTATGTGATGGATCAGAACACTATATAACTAAAACTATTGTTTAGAAATAGAAAACAGAAAATTGTCATTTGCATATGTACTCACCCCCTTTGTTAGGAAGCCCATAAAAAGCTCTGGTGCAACCAATTACCTTCAGAAGTCACATAATTAGTAAAATGATGTCTACCTGTGTTACAATCTAAGTGTCACATGATCTGTCATTACATATATAAACCTTTTTTGAAAGGCCCCAGAGGCTGCAACACCTAAGCAAGAGGCATCACTAACCAAACACTGCCATGAAGACCAAGGAACTCTCCAAACAAGTAAAGAACAATGTTGTTGTATTAATAGTTAGGTAATGGGGAGTAGCGGCTTCACCATCACTGGAAGAATGGGAACAATTGTTGTACCGTATCTGCATATATGAAAGATTGAGACCAAATAATTAAGGGGTTTAAGGTTTAATATAGAATAAGGATGTGTTGGTAAGGAGCTGTGGTAGGCCTTACTGGTGGGGGGGTTGCGAGGAATGCATCGACGTCACCTTGTCGGGGTTGGGAAGGGGGGGTGATTAAATTTAACTGATGTGCTATTGTTATTGAATTGGTCTGAGATGTATATTGGCACCAGAATGGGTTGTTGTTCTCTGTTCTGGTGCGTGAAAGTGTACCTGAATATATTTTCTTATATAAAAAAAAAAAAAAAAAAAAAACGAACAATGTTGTTGAAAAGTACAAGTCAGGGTTAGGTTATAAAAAAATATCCAAATCTTTGATGATCCCCAGGAGCACCATCAAATCTATCATAACCAAATGGAAAGAACATGGCACAACAGCAAACCTGCCAAGAGACGGGCGCCCCCAAAACTTACAGACCAGGCAAGGAGGGCATTAATACGAGAGGCAGCACAGAGACCTAAGGTAACCCTGGAGGAGCTGCAGAGTGCCACAGCAGAGACTGGAGTATCTGTATATAGGACGACAATAAGCCGTACGCTCCATAGAGTTGGGCCTTATGGCAGAGTGGCCAGAAGAAAGCCATTACTTTCAGCAAAAAACAAAAAGGCACGTTGTGAGTTTGCGAAAAGGCATGTGGGAGACTCCCAAAATGTATGGAGCAAGGTGCTCTGGTCTGATGAGACTAAAATTGAACTTTTCGACCATCAAAAAAAAGGCTATGTCTGTCGCAAACCCAGCACATCACCCAAAGAACACCATCCCCACAGTGAAACATAGTGGTGGCAGCATCATGCTGTGCTAAAGCAAAACTAGAGTGGTTAAACCCCTTAAGGACCCAGGACGAGAATGCTCATCCTAAAGGGCCAGTACTTTGCACCCCAGGACGAGCATTCTCGCCCTGCGGTCCTTCCCCCCCCCCCCCCCCCAAGTGCGGTACCGCAATCAGCGGCAGAGATCCAGCTGTTACTGATCCACTTTATTTTTTGTCCCACTCTGGGACTTCAACATTACAGGGTCTGATCCCTGTTTCAATGCAGCACAATACAGTGTAATACCAAGCGATCAAAAAGTCATATGCACCCCAAAATCATACTAATCAAACTGTCATCTCATCCCGCATAAAATTAGCCCCTAACTAGGACAATCACCCAAAAAATAAAAAAAAAATATGGCTCTCAGACTATGGAGACAATAAAACATGATTTTTTTGTTTAAAAAAATATCATTGTGTAAAACTTACATAAATGAAAAAAAGTATACATATTAGGTATTGCCAAGTCTAACAACCTGCTCTTTAAAAATATCACATGACCTAACCACTTTTTTTTCACGTGAACACCGTAAAAAAAAAAAGTGTGTCAGAAAAGCAATTTTTTTGTCACCTTACATCACAAAAAGTGTAATACCAAGCGATCAAAAAGTCAAATGCACCAATCAAACCATGATCTTATACCGAAAAAAATTAGCCCCTACATAAAACAGTCGCCCAAAATCTAAAAAAAACTATGGCTTTCAAAATATGGAGACACAAAAAATTTTTTTTTTTTTTAAAAATGCTTTATTATGTAAAACTGAAACAAACAACAAACAAAGTTGTCATATTTGGTATTTTCGCAACCTGCTCTATAAAAATACCACATGATCTAACCTGTAAATAACAAAAAATAAAAACGGTGCCAAGTCATTTTTTGTTACCTTGCCTCACAAAAAGTGTAATATAGAGCAAATAAAAATCATATGTACCCTAAAATAGTACCAACAAAACTGCCACCTTATCCCATAGTTTCCAAAATGGGGTCATGTTTTTGGAGTTTCTACTCTAGGGGTGCATCAGGGGGTCTTCAAATGTGACATGGCAGCTTAAAATTATCCCAGTGAAATCTGCCTTCCAAAAACCATATGGCGTTCCCTTCCTTCTGCACCCTGCCGTGTGCCCGTACAGCGGTTTACGATCACACATAGGGTGTTTCTGTAAACTACAAAATCAGGGCAATAAACATTGAGTTTTGTTTGGCTGTTAACCCTTGCTTTGTTACTGGAATAAAATGGATTAAAATAGAAAATCAGCCAAAAAAGTGAAATTCTGAAATTTTATCTCCATTTACATTAATTCTTGTGGATCACCTAAAGGGTTAACAAAGTTTGTAAAATCAGTTTTGAATACCTTGGGATGTGTAGTTTCTAAAACAGGGTCACTTTTTTGGAGTTTCTACTCTAGGGGTGCATCAGGGGGTCTTTAAATGGGACATGGCAGCTTAAAATTATCCCAGTAAAATCTGCCTTCCAAAAACCATATGGCGTTCCTTTTCTTCTGCGCCCTGTCGTGTGCCCGTACAGCTGTTTACGTTCACATATGGGGTGTTTCTGTAAACTACAGAGTCAGAGTAAAAAATATTGAGTCTTTTAACCCTTGCTTTGTTACTGTAAAAAATGGATTAAAATGGAAAATCTGCCAAAAAGGTGAAATTCTGAAATATCATCTCCATTTTCCATTAATTCTTGTGGATCACTTAAAGGGTTAACAAAGTTTATAAAATCAGTTTTGAAATTGAATACCTTGAGGGGTGTAGTTTCTAAAATGGGGTAATTTTTAGGTGGTTTCTATTATGTAAGCCTCACAAAGTGACTCCAGACCTGAACTTGTCCTTAAAAAGTGGGTTTTGTAAATTTTCTGAAAAATTTCAAGATTTGCTTCTAAACTTCTAAGCTTTCTAACGTCCGCCCCCCCCCCCCCCCAAAAAAAAATGGCATTTACAAAATGATCCAAACATGAAGTAGACATATGGGGAATGAAAAGTAATAACTATTTTTGGAGTTATTACTATCTATTATAAAAGTAGAGAAATAGACATTTTGAAATTTGCTATTTTTTTTATATGAATAAAAATGACATTTTTTTACTCAATTTTACCATTTACATAAAGTACAATATGTGATGAGAAAACAGTCTCAGAATATCCTGGATAAGTAAAAGCATTTTAAAGTTATTACCACATAAATTGACACATGTCAGATTTGCAGAAAATGGCCTGGTCCTTATGGTGAAAAATGGCAGGGTCCTTAAGGTGTTAAGGGGTCAGACTTAAAGATTGCTGTTCACAAGCGCAAACCATCCAACTTGAGGAATGGGCAAAAATCCCAGTGGTAAGATGTGACGCGCTCAGAGACTTATCCAAAGCGACTTGGAGCTGTGATTGCCGCAAAAGGTGGCTCTACAAAGTATTGACTTTAGGGGGGTGAATAGTTATGCACATTGAATTTTTCTGTTATTTTGTCCTATTTGTTGTTTGCCTCACAATAAAAAAAATATAAAAATTTCAAAGTTGTGGGCATGTTCTGTAAATTAAATTATGCAAATCCTCAAGCAACCCATGTTAATACCAGGTTGTGAGGCACCCAAACACAAGGCACTGTAAATGCTAAAAAGGGTCCGAGCAGGTTCCCTAAATAATGGTATGGGGGGAGGGGGGGGTAGTCACTGAAGATAAGGAAAAGGCAGAGGTACTAAATGTTTTTTTTAGCTCTGTATATACAAAAGAAGAGAAAGGAGCTGATATCTGTGGTGCTGGGGACAATGGGTTGCAAAAGTTAATGACATAGCCAGGCTAGAGGAGCTGTCATATTGGGAATGTAGGAAACATAACACATTTGTTGAGATCTGGGATCCTTGGAAAAAAAGGAAATAGAAGTAATCAGTCTAGAGATATCCCAGTAGGCTCACACGCTTTAGATGTTGACCCATTAACATACCTTTCACACGTGACTGACCTGTCTACCTTTCATTTAATTGTCTTACCCCACGCGGATCCTGAAGCTTTGTTAGATTGGAGCTGGTGAGTCATTTATTTGACAACTTTAAGTGTAAAACATGTGACCTTCTTATTATTGGGATGTTGCATTATTAATACGGAGCTTGAATATTAAGCATAGCCAGCTCTACTGATTTATGCTTTTCACTGGTGTCTATTTGTTATGATTAATTTCATCCCCATCCAATTCCGTCCCCTCCTTCCTACTTTCCACCCCCCTCCCCATGTTACCTGCCTCAGACCTACACTCCCCTCACTCTCCTCTTACCCCTCTTCCCTGTTTTCTATGTTATGATAACATTAATGATATGCCTTACTAGCAGATTTGTTCAGTTTCCTGAGCTCTTAACTAGTGTCCGCCAATACCGATAATGATAATATGCTTGTAGCTTCATCATTGATTTGCTATTTACACTCTGTACTCAATGCATATGATGTCTACTGGATCATCTGCTTGCAAAAATTTTCACTTTGTTTATTATACTGGAAAATTTCAATAAAAATAATTTTAAAAAGTAAAATAAACCTCATTATTTATTACCCTGATTCTGCAGTTTACAAACCCCCAAAAATGTGGTAAAAAATAGAGGACAGCTTTTGCAGGATTGGCTTTTGGGAGCTATGTCACATGAAGACACCCTGTTGTACCCCTACAGTGGAAACCCTAAAAAAGTGACCTCATTCTGGAAACTACACCCCTCAGGGAATATTTAAAGGTGTGTACTGAGAACTTTGACCCATCAGGCGTTTCACAGAATTAGGAAACACTTGGCTGTGAAAATAAAAAATAAAAAAAATAAAAAATTCCAGAAAAAGTTTCTTTACACCCAAATTTTTAACTTTCACAAGGGGTAACAGGACAAAATGCACCCCACATTTTGTTACCCATTTCCCCTGATAATGGCAACACCCCACATGTGCTCAAAAACGAATGCATGAGCGCATGGCAGGGTTCAAAAGGGGAGGAGCCCCATAGGGCTTTTGGAGGACAGATTCTGCAGAAGCCAACAAGCAGCACAGAGAAGCATAGAACCTCTCTGCACGCAGTCACCAGCTAGAATGGCTGCCTGCAGAGAGGGTCAGCCTCTTCCTGTGCTGCCATTGGCTGGAGCGTTGTTCCAGCCAATCGCAGCGCTGGCAGGGTACGCCAAACACTGGTCTCTCCTGCCTGACCTCTGGGGTGACTAGTTCAGCACCAGTCACCCCTGTACAACCCATTTGGAGCTGCGATTGGCCGGTCTGCAGAAACTGGCCGATGGCAGCGATCGGGCTTGCAGGGGAAAACCTCCCAGTGCCCGTAGGAAAGATGGCTGCCTGCCATGCAGAGCAGCCATCGTGCCCTGGTCACCCAGTTTCCAGCTCTGTACAGGTACGGTGCTGGTATCCTATGGGTTAATTGTAATAACGTACAGACTATAGATAATGGGTTAGCACTTTGTATTTTCAGTACCCCAGAGAAGATGGTATCTGCAAATGATTTTTTCTTTAATCTAATCTAATTTAATGTTATGATATGTATTGTTTTTCCTTGTATGGACCCAGCATAGCCATGTATAGACGATAATAATCCTAGCTCAGTCTTTAGCAGGAGGTTGGGTGTGTAACCAGGATCCGACCGCAGCTCAGTTAGGGGGTGATTAGTGAGAGTTTAGAGATGAAGAAAATTGTAGCTGATGCTCCCTCCTCTAAGGCCTAAGAAAGCTACTCAGACTAACAGATCTCTGCAAGATCCACGGAAAGAGAGAAGAAGAACTTAGAATCTGTATGGCCAAGCATAGGAGTCAGCAAGGTAATCTGTGACTATAGCCATTGTGGGGAGTCGCTCTGGTAGACAGCGGTGCGGGTGCAGTTTAGAGGCAAAACAAGGAGTCCAGATTGTGCATCAAACAGTGTTTTATTCACACTTGCACACCAGAAATGAAAACAGTCTCTTGGTGACAGTTCACACACAACAGAAATCATGTGGCAAAAACCAAAAACAGGCCAACACAGGGTTCAGTCACCTTGGGTGGTTTAAGTGCGGTTCACACCTAGCAGTCGGTTCAGCCGCAGGCGATTCCTCCTTCAGTTTGCAGGGAAACACCACCTTGCCGAGCTCCGTCCTCCAGCAGAGAACTCCTCAGCCCTGTTAGCAGGCTCCAGGATAATCACACCACCTGCTGGTGCTGGCTGTCTTTTTAAGGTCCGGGGAAAACCCGGCCTGGACCGTGGGGAGTAGGCACCCACCCAGCTCTTTGCCTACTCCCAGTAAGAGCCGGCCCGGATTGGCTTTGCAGCCAAACTAAATACAAACTGTGTCAAACAGCACTAGCTGCTGCTGACACCTAATAAAACCCGGCTCTTACCTCACCGAGGCCAGGAACCTCGGTGACACATACCTCCCGTCAACCACAGTACCCTGCACCTTACCACACACCCCCTTTGTTCAACCCTGAGGGGTGAACACAAGTGAGGGCAGTGGACGCGGGACAGGGCATCTGCATTAGCGTGCAAGCGGCCTGCCCTGTGTTCTACCGCAAATTTGAAATTCTGGAGAGACAAGAACCATCTGGTGACCCGAGCATTCCTGTCTTTCGCCTGGCACATCCACTTTAGAGGGAATGGTCGGTCACCAGACGGAACTTTCTCCCTAACAGATAGTAGCGGAGAGACTCTAGTGCCCACTTGATGGCCAGGCACTCTCTCTCCACTATACTGTACCTGGTCTCAGCTGGGGTGAGTTTACGGCTCAGGAAGACAATGGGATGTTCTTCCCCATTGACCTCCTGAGACAAAACTGCACCGAGACCTACCTCCGAGGCATCTGTCTGAGCAGCGAACTCCCTGTTGAAGTCGGGCGTCACCAGAACCGGGGACCCACACAGGGCCGACTTCAACGCGGAGAAAGCCTCCTCCGCCTTCTCACTCCAGCTAACCTTCCCCGACTTTCGCCCCTTCAACAGGTCTGTCAACGGTGCTGCTATGGTGGCAAAGTGGGGCACAAACCGCATGTAGTATCCTATAATTCCCAAGAAGGACTTTACCTGCCTGGTGGTGACCGGTCGGGGCCAGTTACGAATGGCCTCTACTTTAGTTACCTGCGGCTTGATGACTCCGCGCCAATAACATAACCCAGATATTTGGTTTCTTCCAACCCAATGGCACACTTCTTTGGATTGGCGGTTAGACCAGCTTTTCTCAGGGCATCTACTACCGCCTGCACTTTGGGCAAATGGCTTTCCCAGTCGGTGCTGTGGATGATTACATCATCTAAGTATGCCGAGGCGTACCGGCGATGAGGTCGCAGCACTATGTCCATTAACCTTTGGAAGGTGGCGGGGGCGCCATGCAGGCCAAAGGGTAACACCTTGTAATGATACAGGCCCTGCGAGTGTAACAAAGCGGTTTTCCTTGGCCGTCTCCGTTAAGGGTACTTGCCAGTATCCTTTAGTGAGGTCTAGCACAGAAAAATAACGGGCTTGCCCTAAATTCTCAACAAGCTCGTCTACCCGGGGCATGGGATACGCATCGAACTTGGACACTTCATTTAACTTGCGAAAGTCGTTGCAGAACCGCAGCGTCCCATCCGGCTTGGGTATTAGAACTATGGGACTGGCCCACTCACTTTTCGACTCCTCAATGACATCAAGCTTCAACATTAATTGCACCTCCTCCGCGATGGCCCGTCGCCGAGCCTCGGGTACCCGGTATGGTTTTAACCGGATCCTGGCCTGAGGCTCCGTGGCGATGTCATGTTGGATGAGAGACGTGCGGCCAGGGAGGTCGAGAACACATCCGTGTTCCGACTGATGAACTCCTGACTTCCTGAACTTGTTTGGAAGACAGGCTGTCTGCAATTTTACCGTGGTTACTGCTTCACAGGCCTCGAACTGTGGGGCTGGACCCTTTTCACCTAGAAGCCCTGGCCGGGGCTGTGGTCGTCGGCCGTGTCCCTATCTTTCCACGGCTTTAGTAAATTCACGTGGTACACCTGCTCCGGCTTGCGCCGCCTGGCTGGTGTACTTTGTAATTACTTCCCCTACTTCTCGATCACCTCATAGGGGCCCTGCCACCTAGCTAGGAACTTGCTGTCAAGGGTGGGTACCAGAACCAACACCCGATCTCCCGGCTTGAAGCCCCGTTCCCGAGCCTGACGATTGTACACCCTACTCTGGGCTTGTTGCGCTGCCTCCATATGCTCCCGGACCAGCGGCAACACCCTTTCCATCCGGTCCTGCATCTGGGTGACATACTCAATGACACTTTTGTGGGGGACAGGCTGTTGTTCCCACGCTTCCTTGGCGATATCCAACAGGCCCCGAGGGTGTCTGCCATAAAGCAGTTCGAAGGCGAGAGCCCAGTAGAGGCCTGGGGCACCTCTCGCACTGCGAACATGAGATAGGGCAGAAGCAGGTCCCAGTCCTTCCCATCTCTAGACACCACCCTCTTTAACATATTTTTTAAGGTTTGGTTAAACCTCTCGACAAGACCGTCCGTTTGTGGATGAGTAAGCGGACGTCCATAATTGCTTTATACGCAATAATTTACACAGTTCCCTCATTACTTTGGACATAAAAGGGGTCCCTTGGTCTGTCAGAACCTCTTTTGGCAGGCCCACACGGAAAACATTTCCATTAACTCTTTGGCAATGAGTTTAGCTGAGGTATGTCGCAGAGGCACCGCCTCCGGATACCAGTGGCATAGTCGAGAACTACCAGAATGTGTTGGTGGCCCCTGGCAGATTTTGGTACAGGCCCAATTAGATCCATAGCGATTCGCTCAAGCGGGACCTCAATAATTGGAAGCGGTACCAGAGGACTACGGAAATGTGGCTGGGGGCTAGTTATCTGACAGGTGGGACAGGACTTACAATAATTCTCTACCTCCTTGAACACACCGGGCCAGTAAAACCGCTGCAGTATGCGGTCCTGGGTTTTCTGCCACCCCAGGTGTCCCCCAAGAACATGTTGGTGGGCAAGCTCCACTGACAAGCCTGCGATACGCTGTGGGCACCACCAACTGTTCAACAGGCTCACCTCAGATTTGGTTCACCCGATACAACATATCCTGAAGGACAATGAATCGCGGAAACATTAATTCAGCCCCAGGTTTCTGGGGTTTACCATCAATTATTATGACACTTTCCCAGGCTCTGGTTAGGGTTTGGTCCCGGTGTTGTGCGGTCCCAAAATTTTCCCCGGAGACATTGAGGTCTGCCAACTCAGGTCCCGGTGGCAAGTCCTCCGTGTCTCCCACCATTACACTCAGTGGGGTTGTCTCCCCCTCTATCACAGAAGTGGTGGTCACCCCTACCGCAGGCCCTTCGGACTCGGGCTCCCAGGGCTCTGGCCTCCCACAGGAACCAGGCCACTCTGCTAGGGTTACCCCTGTCTCAGGGCTATTAGTCACTTTCACCTCAGGCCATAGTGACGGAAAACCAGGAAGTCTCTCCCAATTATTAGTTCATACGGTAGCTTGGCGGAGATCGCCACTTCACAAGTCCATGTGCCGGCCGCCGTGGACAGAGACATTACAGCCGTGGGATAGTCCTTTAAGTCTCCGTGTATGCACACCACCCCAACTTTCCGGCCCGTATACTGGGAGGGCTGTACCAGGGCAGCACTTACCAGGGTTACTAGGCTCCTGAGTCCAGCAGCGCCACTGCAAGATTATCACCGACTTGCACCTGGCACATATGACGATTGTCTAGGGTCTCGGGGTGCCGGTCGCACACAGTCTCCGGGCATACATGGAAGCCCGGTACCCATAATTGGTCTCCATGGGTTCTCCCCACTGTGGACAGTCGGCCCTCACATGGCCAGGCTCGTGACACCGCCAGCAGACTATCGGGGCCGGGTCTACAGGGGTACACCCGAGCAGGTTTCTCGGGTACCAGTCGTCGAGGACTGGATGGGAGACCTCCGGGGTTTGACCGGCCCCCTCCCAACAACACCCCTTTCAAGGTTTTGTGGCCTCATAGCGCTCGACCAGGTCGACCATGTCCAAGGCATTAGTGGGTGACACCTGGCCGATCCAGTGCTGCAGGGAGTGCGGCAAGGCCCTCCAGAAGATGTCAGCCAGCAGACGGTCCAGCATAGCAGCCGGACTTAGAACCTCAGGCTGCAGCCACTTTCTGCAACCTGTGCAGCAACTCATAATACTGCGGCCTGGCGGGTTCAGCCGTATTAAAAGTTCCACTGGTGGACCCGCTGAGCCCGGACTAACACGTTCACCCCCAGTCTTGCCAGGATCTCACCTTTCACGGTCGGGTAGTCAGCTGCTTGGTCATCTGGGAGGGTCAAAAATACTTGCTGGGGTCCAGACGCCAGGAGCGGAGCGGCGACCTCTGCCCACTGTTCTCGGGGTAATTTCTCCCTCACGGCCACCTTCTCGAACACCGCCAGATAGGTCTCCACATCATCCGAGGGGTCATCTTAGGGATCGCGGCACGGACAGCTTTCCGGGCATCATGGGCCGTGGTGGGACGCTCCTGCCGCTTACAGCGCCATCACGTGCTGTAGCAGTAGCTGGTTGGTCTCCCGCTGCTGCACGTTAGCCTCTATGAGGGCTTTCACAGCCGCCTCCATTTTGTCGGGGATCACAGGCTGCAACTTTGCCGGCTTAATATAGGACATTCACTTCTGTTCAGCAAAAACAAAGTTCGGCGTTCACGCCAGCCTCACTGCGCATGCCCGCATCCGACACCAAATGTGAGAGTCGCTCTGGTAGACAGCGGTGCGGGTGCAGTTTAGAGGCAAAACAAGGAGTCCAGATTGTGCATCAAACAGTGTTTTATTCACACTTGCACACCAGAAATGAAAACAGTCTCTTGGTGACAGTTCACACAAAACAGAAATCATGTGGCAAAACCAAAAACAGGCCAACACAGGGTTCAGTCACCTTGGGTGGTTTAAGTGCGGTTCACACCTAGCAGTCGGTTCAGCCGCAGGCGATTCCTCCTTCAGTTTGCAGGGAAACACCACCTTGCCGAGCTCCGTCCTCCAGCAGAGAACTCCTCAGCCCTGTTAGCAGGCTCCAGGATAATCACACCACCTGCTGGTGCTGGCTGTCTTTTTAAGGTCCGGGGAAAACCCGGCCTGGACCGTGGGGAGTAGGCACCCACCCAGCTCTTTGCCTACTCCCAGTAAGAGCCGGCCCGGATTGGCTTTGCAGCCAAACTAAATACAAACTGTGTCAAACAGCACTAGCTGCTGCTGACACCTAATAAAACCCGGCTCTTACCTCACCGAGGCCAGGAACCTCGGTGACACATACCTCCCGTCAACCACAGTACCCTGCACCTTACCACACCATTAAGACTTTGCTGCACTGAGGGACATTGTTAAGACACTCTTCACACCTGGAAACACCCTGGCTGGATTTGCCATAAAACTGAGGGACACTATTTGGACACCCTTCACACTTGGACCCAATACTGCCAAGGCAATGTTGCCAGCCATAGATTCCACTGAGAGAGACTTTAGCAAGAAAATGTACAAAGAGGACCATAACTCCTATCCTTGCCTAAATGCATACACTATCTGGGAGAGAATTGCACTGTGTACAGTTGGAAAAGTGTTTTGCTATTGTTAAATATACTACTATTCACATTTGCTGTAAGCCTCTTTAAAGGGATTGTACAAGTTATATTTTTGTTCTTTGTATGTTTCCATATAAGCGAATGTAAGGGGTTTTAAATTCCCTTACTTCATTTACAGTGGCCCTGTTCTCCTAGTTAGCTGAGTGTCACATGGCCATTGATGTCATCTTCTTTTTCTGCTCTGATGTCGTTTTGTGGAAAAGCCTGAGGGAGGAGGTCTGCCTCTGTGCACGGAACGTAACTGTGAAAGCTGTGCTGGTTGGAGCAACAAGCCACACCCCTGCACTCCCCGATCTGCTAGCTTAGGCTAATTTCATACCTTCAGTGTGAATTCCAGCATGCTGTTCCATCAGAGAACAGCCTGCTGGAATTCACCAGATCCGACACCGCTGGATGCGGACGGAATGTCCACTGGCCCCATTAAGTATAATGAGGTCCCGCGGAAATCTGTAAGCATTCAGGCAGACAAGCGGAAAACCACCAGGATACAAACCTCTGTATTCTTCTGTTTGTGTCTCCACTTGTCTGCCAGAATAGCCTTGCCAGTGCTTCAGACTGTAGGTGTCTGCCCTGTGTCTCCCCTCCCACTGGATTCTTTCGCAAAGTTTAACCCCTTCTGCCCTCAGCCATCAGCACAGACTGAGGGTTGGAGGCTCTGCCTCAGGTAATGAGCAGCTGCAGTGTTTCCTGTTCTCCAGGCAGTGAAGAGACAAATGCTGTGCACAGGATCCTCACCATGCACAAAGCTGACAAAGACCGGAAGAGTTCTCTCCTCTATATTCTTCTGTTGGCTGTGAGGAAGTGTCTGCAGAGCATTGCACAAGAACAGGTAGGGGGAAGATCCTGTGTGTATTAGCAGTGTCATTGTACAGCTGGGACTTGTAGTCCCACGCACACACACAACATGAGTATCTCAGAAGTCAGACTGCAGCCAGGGCAGCAATTTTATTCACTTCCTTTGCAGAGCAGGGGGAGGAGAAAGGCAGTCTTTGTCGATACCCTCAGAGATTGTTGTTACATGCCCCCACAGCTCTGGAACTGCACATCAACAAAGGGCCAGAACAGAACCAGGGAAATGAAGAAATATAAATTTTTTATTGCTTTAAACTTGCTTAGCTTATGTATATATTGCTGGCTATCAGATTTACAGAACTTTATTGTTATTTTTTTACATAACTCAGACAACCTCTTTAAGGCTGCATTCACACGGGCGAGTTTTCCGCGCGGGTGCAATGCGTGATGTTAACGCATTGCACCCGCACTGAATCCGGACCCATTCATTTTTATGGGGCTGTGTACATGAGTGGTGATTTTTAGGCATCACTTTTGCGTTGCATGAAAATTGAAGCATGCTCTATATTCTGCGTTTTTCACGCAACGCAGGCCCCATAGAAGTAAATAGGGCTGCGGGAAAATCGGATGCAGTGCGATTTTCCCGCATTGGACCCGATCTTCATTATTTTCTCTTATAACATGGTTATAAGGGAAAATAATAGCATTCTTAATAAAGAATGCTTTGTAGAATGAGGATTAAGGGGTTAAACATAAAAAACTTAACTTACCTTAGCCACTTGATCGCGTAGCCGGAAAACAAAAACGCTAGTGTGAAAGAGCCCTAAGTTAAGTTTTTTATGTTTAACCCCTTAATCATTCTACAAAGCATTCTGTATTAAGAATGCTATTATTTCCCCTTATAACCATGTTATAAGGGAAAATAATAAAATCTCTAGAACACCCGAAACCGGACTTCAGTGATGAAATCCGGCTTCGGGTCTGGAGTATCAAACATGGCGATTTTTCTGCGCAGCGTGCAAAACGCATTGCAAAAGTTTGCA
>JAKVIS010001975.1:0-26962 GCA_033119425.1 Bufotes viridis
ACTATTAGGATCTAACATGGCTTAAAAGAGTTATTTACACAGCTCAGATGGCTTTCAAGTCATAGAGTGAGAATATGTCCTGCCAGAGTTGCTCCTCATACTAGAGCCTCCAATCTGTCTTGATTGGTAAATCGTCAGCTAAGGAGGTCACTTGTTTAGCACAAAATATATACACTGGTCTTTTAATCCTTAGGACGAAAGGCATGACATGCACGCCTTCGTCCGCACTTTAAAGAGGCGCCCGAGCTGCGGGTAAAAGCTGATTCATCAAGCTGACACCCGCAGCCATGTCCGCGACCGGCAGCGATGCCGATCGCGACATTTAATCCTCAGATGCCGTGGGTCAATCCTGACCACGGCATCTGATCGCGCAAAACCGAAAGTTTCACTGTGGTTTGCTCGGCCCCTGATGGCCACAAGGGGAGCCGGAGCATGATAGTACCCTAGGTTTCTGTGAATGAAACCTAGGTACTACTACAGTATTCCTATGGAGCCTATGACTGTAATAGGCTCCATAGGAAATATGCGATTTCTCATATATTCCAATGCTATTGCATTGAATATATGAGAATAGCAATCTGATGATTGCATCTTATAGTTCCCTATGGGAACTATAAGAAAGTGGTAAAAAAAAAAAAAGTTTAAAAATAAAAATTAAATAAAAAAATATAAAAATTCAAATCACCCCCTTTCCCCAAAATGAAAATAAAATAAATAAAAAATAAAAAATTACACATAATGGGTGTCGCAATGTGCGAAAACGCCCATACTATAATAATATTAAAAAATATTCACCATACGGTAAACATAAAAACGAAAGAAAGCGTCCAAATGGCTAATTCGCCATTTTTGGACGCTTCATTTCCTAAAAAAATGAATAAAAAGTGATCAAAACATCATACGCACCCCATAATGGTATCAATTAAAAGTTCAGATTGCCCTGCAAAAATGAGCCCTACACTGCTCCGTACGCATAATTACAAAAAGTTATAGGGGTCAAAACATGGCGACAAAAAATAAAATAAAAAAATTCCCACTTTTAATTTTTTTTCACTATCAAAACGCAAGAAAAACTATACATATTAGGTATTGCCGGATTCGTACTGACCTGAAGAATAAAATTAACCAGTCAGTTTTATCGCAAATCGAACGTTGTAATTTAAAAATCCGTAAAACTGTGGTGAAATTGCTTTTTTTTTGCAATTTCACCCCATTTGGAATTTTTTTCCCGTTTCCCACTACATCACATGCAAAAATAAATGGTAGCGTTAAAAAGTACAACTTGTCCCGCAAAAAATAAGCCGTCATATGGCTATGTGAGCGGAAATATAAAAATGTTATGGCTTTTGGAAGGCAGGGAGCGCAAAACAAAAACGCAAAAATCCCAAAACCCCCGGTCCTTAAGGGGTTAAGGAAAATATACCATTCCAAGGGGACTTTCAGAATAAGACATTGTATGTGAAATTGAGTGATAACAGTATTCCTGTCACCTACATAATTTATTTTCAGTCATCCCCTCTCTGCACAGCCAGACAATTTTTACAGAATAAGAGCAGATATTGAAGATTACAGCCAGTATACAGACCAAGACAAATGGTACCTCCAGATGTTACAGGATACCATATTTCAATCTGTGTTCAAGGAGTTCCCACTTTACTTTCAACAAGATGGCACCACTTTTCTGTAGCCTAAGGTAATTCTCACCATTAACTTTTTATTGGACTTATGTCTTTTTTCAACCGTATTAACTATGTAACTGATCCATCAATGAAAACAGGCCCATTGATATGAGTAACCCAAATACCACCCCAAACCATGACCTTCCAAACTCATTTTTTTATGGGTCTATCCACAATGCATTATCACCAGACCAATACTGAAGACTGTGTTGAATGACCTCACCATTCACATAAAACAGTGCGCCGTCACTGAAAGGAAAGTGTTTTGGGAACGATGGATCTGCTTCTGTGGATGGATGACAGACAAAGCTTACCAACTTTCACCTCACTTAACTCTTAAAAAGGTAAAGGTAGGTCAAAATTGACACATCCACTGTGTGTCTAAGTAAATTCTAGCCATGACTGATTTATCACATGGCCTCCTTCCCATTGGAAAAATCTGAGCTAAATTTAACACCAGTTATAAGAGTGTATCTAGACTTTTTCCTTACCCTGTATCCGAAATATATGGTCCTATTATTTATGCACACAGTATGGCACTGTTATTTATCCATCCAGGATCTGGCCAGCTCTTGTACTAATTTTACCTACTCCAGACTCTAGTCTGGCTGTCTTGCACTGAGCATTGGGTTGCCTAGATTAGCAGGGTGATGTCATTGGTGGCAGGTTTATATCCACTTCCTGGTCTGCAGACTTTGCCTTATTCAAGGTTTAGTGTTAGTCTCCCTCTCTGTTGAGCCCTGCTGACTCTTGGACCTCTCTCTGACCTGTTTATTGCTTTTTTTTAATTTATAGGTTGATGAGACCTGTTGTGCCATGGCGTTGACTCCAGCTTGTTAAAACGTTGTTACTCTTTTAACCTTTGCTGGCACTTACAGTTCTATGGTTCTAACCGGGCTTGCTCTAGACTTTGTTATTCTCTTTGCCCCTGGTACTTCTGCTTAACCCTTGGTGCCAACTCCTGTCTGTTACTAGACTTTATTACCTACTTATATGGGGTGGCCCACGAAAAAGTAGCCTGTTTACAGTGATAATATGACAAGATGAACGAGTAAGAGGATTGTTTTTTTTTATTACCCACAAGTCACAAAAGATGCTGAAAGTGGTCCCCGTTCACGTCACTGCATCTGCATCTTTGGGCACGTGGGATTATGTTGGCTAATACTGCTTGCAGCCCTTCAACAGTGATGTGCGGATAGTGTTTGTGATGTTTTCCATGAGTTCATCCAGGGGATGTGGATTGTTAACGCACATTTTCTGTTTTAACCACCTGCCGACCGCCTAACGCAGGGATGCGTCCAGGCGGCGGCAGGATAGTTCGCGCGCGCGCGTTCACAGCAGCTCAAAGATCGCAAGTTATACTGCAGCCTGCCAGCGATGATCAATCGCTGGCAGGCTGTAAATACTAAATAAATCGCATCAAACAGGTATATCAGACGCTGTTTTGTTAACAGCGTCTGATATACCTGCTACCTGGTCCTCTGGTGGTCCCATTTGCTGGGATCGACCACCAGAGGACCAGGCAGCTATGTAAAGTAGCACCAAGCACCACACTACACCCCCGCCCCCTGTCACTTATTAACCCCTTATTAACCCCTGATCACCCATATAGACTCCCTGATCACCCCCCGTCACTGATCACCCCCTGTAAGGCTCCATTCACATGTCCATATGTGTTTTGCGGATCCGCGGATCCGCAAAACACGGACACCGGCAATGTGCGTTCCGCATTTTGCAGATCCGCACATTGCCAGAACTATATAGAAAATGCCTTTTCTTGTCCGCAATTGCGGACAAGAATAGGACATGTTCTATACTTTTGCGGAACGGAAGTGCAGGCCCGGAAGTGCGGATCCGCAATTCCGGATCCGAGCGGGACAAAGTCTGTCCCCATAGAAATGAATAGGTCCGCAATTCCGTTCCGCAAACAGAATTGCGGACGTGTGAATGGGGCATAAGGGTCCCTTATCACCGCCAGTTAGTTAGCTACTTGTTAGGTAGTTAGCGCCCAGCCCACCAAACCGCAATCATTGATTTTGGCAGAGATTTTTTCATCCACATTGATCAATGCGAATGAAAAAATCGGTGCCGTTCATTTTTTTTTTTTTCAGCCCAGAGGCTGAACGGAAAAAAAAAATCTCATTACCTGTATGCTCAATATAAAGAGAATAGCAGAAACTCCTAAGGCTGGCCATACGTGTAATGATTGCGGAGACCCTCAAATGCCAGAGCAGTACAAACACCTCACAAGTGACCCCATTTTAGAAAGAAGACACCCCAAGATATTCCGTGAGAGGTATGGTGAGTTCATGTAAAATTTTATTTTTTGTCACAAGTTAGTGGAAATATGGGACTTTGTAAAAAAAAATTAAAAAATCAATTTCCGCTAACTTGTGCCTAAAAAATTTTTTTTCTGTGAACTCGCCATGCCCCTCATGGAATACCTTGGGGTGTCTTCATTCCAAAATGGGGTCACATGTGGGGTATTTATACTGTCCTGGCATTTTAGGGGTCCTAAAGCGTGAGAATCCAAATGCGTAAAAATGCCCTGTAAAATCCTAAAGGTACTCATGGGAATTTGGGGCCCTTTGCGCATCTTGGCTGCAAAAAAGTGGCACACATGTGATATCGCGGTACTCAGGAGAAGTAAGGCAATGTGTTTTGGGGTGTATTTTTATATATACCCATACTTTGTGTGAGAAATATCGCTGTAAACGACAACTTTTTGAATTTTTTTATACAAAGTTATCAATTTACATAGATATTTCTCTCACCCAACATGGGTATATGTAAAAATACACCCCAAAACACTTTGCCCTACTTCTTCTGAGTATGGCAATACCACATGAGTGACACTTTCTTGAAGCCTAGGTGCGCAAAGGGGCGTAAAGTCCAATGAGTACCTTTAGGTTTTACAGGGTTGCTCACAATTTAGCCCTGCCCAAAATGCCAGAACAGTACAAACACCCCACAAATGACCCATTTCGGAAAAGAAGAAACCCCAAGGTATTCGCTGAGGGGCATAGTGAGTTCATGAAAAATTGAACTTTTTGTCACAAGTTAGCGGAAAAAGAGACTTTGTGAGAAAAAACTATAAAAAATCAATTTCCGCTAACTTGTGCCAAACAAAAAATATTTTATGAACTCGCCATGCCCTTCACGGATTACCTTGGGGTGTCTTCTTTCCAAAATGGGGTCACATGTGGGGTATTTATACTGCCCTGGCATTTTAGGGGCCCTAAAGCGTGAGAAGAAAAATAGGTAAAAATGCCCTGTGAAATCCTAAAAGGTACTAATTGGAATTTGGGCCCCTTTGCGCATCTTGGCTGCAAAAAAGTGTCACTCATGTGGTATCGCCGTACTCAGGAGAAGTAGGGCAATGTGTTTTTGGGTGTATTTTTACATATACCCATGTTGGGTGAGAGAAATATCTCTGTAAACTGACAACTTTGTATAAAAAAATGTAAATAGTTGTTATTTACAGAGATATTTCTCACACCCAGCATGGGTATATGTAAAAATACACCCCAAAACTCATTGCCCTACTTCTCCTGAGTACGGAGATACCCATGTGTGACACTGTTTTGCAGCCAAGATGCTAGGCCCAAATTCCAATGAGTACCTTTAGGATTTCACAGAGCATTCTACGCATTTGGATTCTCACGCTTTAGGGCCTAAAATGCCAGGGCAGTATAAATACCTACATGTGACCCCATTTTGAAAGAAGACACCCCAAGGTATTCCGTGAGGGGCATGGCGAGTTCACAGAATTTTTTTGGCACAAGTTAGCGGAAATTGATATTTTTATTTTATTTTAGTTTTTTACAAAGTCTCATATTCCACTAACTTGTGACAAAAATAAAATTTACATGAACTCACCATACCCTCACGGAATACCTTAGGGTGTCTTCTTTATAAAATGGGGTCAAATGTGGGGTATTTATACTGTCCTGGCATTTTAGGGGCCCCTAAAGCGTGAGAAGTCTGGAATCTAAATGTGAAAATGTGAAATCCTAAAGGTACTCATTGGAATTTGGGCCCCTTTGCGCATCTTGGCTGCAAAAAAGTGTCACACATGTGGTATCGCCGTACTCAGGAGAAGTAGGGCAATGTGTTTTAGGGTATATTTTTACATATACCCATGCTGGGTGTGAGAAATATCTCTGTAAATGACAACTTTTTAAAAAAATTTATACAAAGTTGTCAGTTTACAGAGATATTTCTCTCATCCAACATGGGTATATGTAAAAATACACCTAAAACACATTGCCCTACTTCTCCTGAGTACGGCGATACCACATGAGTGACACTTTTGCAGTCTGAGTGCCAAGGGGCCCAAATTCCAATGAGTACCTTTAGGTTTTACAGGATGATCACAATTTAGCCCGTCCAAAATGCCAGAACAGTAAACACACCCCACAAATGACCCCATTTCGGAAAGTAGACACCCCAAGGTATTCACTGAGGGGCATAGTGTGTCCGTGGGAGATTTTTATTTTTTTTTTGCCAGAAGTTAGCAGAAATGGAAACTTTATTATTATTTTGTTTCCTCAGAAAGTGTCATTTTCTGCTAACTTGTGAAAAAAATGAAATGATACATGAACTCACCATGCCCCTCCGCGAATACTTTGGGGTGTCTTCTTTCTAAAATGGTGTCATTCGGGGGTTTTTTATACTATCCTGGCATTCTAGCACCTGAAGAAACATGACAGGTGCTCAGAAAGTCAGAGCTGCTTCAAAATGCCGAAATTCACTTTTTTGCACCATAGTTTGTAAACGCTATAATTTTTACCCAAACCAATAAATATACACTTATTGGATTTTTTTTTATCAAAGACTCAAAGACATGTAGAACAATAAATTTATAGAAAAATTTATATAGAAATTTAGTTAAAAAAAAAAATTTACAACAGAAAGTGAAAAATGTCATTTTTTTTGCAAAAATGTCGTTAAATTTTTATTAACAGCAAAAAAAGTTAAAATGTCAGCAACGATGAAAAACCACCAAATGAAAGCTCTATTAGTGAGAAGAAAAGGAGGTAAAATTCATTTTGGTGGTAAGTTGCATGACCGAGCAATAAACGGTGAAAGTAGTGTAGTGCAGAATTGTAAAAAGTGGCCTGGGCATTAAGTGTGTTTAAGCTAGGGGGGCTGAAGTGGTTAAAGGGAACCTGTCATCAAATTTATGCTGACCTCACTGAGGGCGGTATAAAGTAGTGACAGAAATGCTGATTTCAGCAGTCTGTCACACATCAGCTAAAATTAAGTGGTTGCTGAGAACCAGCATCATAATCATTGCAGCACAGGCCTTGAAAAGACTCAAATCTACCTGAGAAGAGTCATGGTTATTCCTAATCTCCTGCTCTCTCACCCATCTGCTGATGATTAGCAGTTCTCTCCTAGAGAGAAAGGGAGAAAACTAGGTAGAAGACTGACAGTCATCAGCAGGTGGGCGGGAGAGCAGGAATTCATGAATAACCATGATGACTCTTCTCAGGTGGCCATGACTCTTTTCCAGGCCTAGTCTGCGATGATTGGGATGTTGGTTCTTGGCAACCACTTACTTTTAACTTATAAATGACAGATCGCTGCAATCAACTCACCGGTCTCTTCTTTAGTTAGTATGGGCAGCATAAAGTTGATGACAGGTTCCCTTTAAATTTCACCACAGATAAAAATCGCATGTGGACAATTCTGGGGAACGTGATGGCCATTACCTCTTGCTCACAGTTCGCTCCTCCATGAACAGGTCATTACCCCATGACAGTGAGTTCCATGAGGGGTGGCATGGTACCCATCTTGTTGGAAAAAGCAGAACATTTTTTCTTCTGGTGTTAGTTGGTTGTAAAACCGTTCAAAGATGTCCAGGTGGCACCACAAGTTAGTCTGGCAATAAGTAATGATACATCAGACATGTCTCACTTTGCCAATTACATGATACCCAGAGAGCTAATAAACAACAGCCTCTCAAAGTTTGATGACCAGCAGGAGGCTTGTGCCCTATGTATCTGGACAGTGAGCTGAGTTGCACTACATGGGATTATTAGAGCATTGTATGGCTCTACTTTTCTATTTGTTGTATGACACTGTTTATCAGGGCTTCTTATGGTGCTAGGAAGAACTTGTAAAACTCTATCTGCGCAGTATAAGGGCCTGTTCACACGGTATCTTTTGATGGCAGAATTTTGGCATGGGTTCTGCACCAAACAGCTGGTGGCACCCGCTTGGAATCTACCTCCCATCATTTTCAATGGAAAGCCGCGCTGCAGGTGACTTTTCATGGTTTAGCTCCAGTCTATCAGGTCTCCAGCACTGGAATTGTAAAAAACAAGGCAACTGCAGTGGATTTTGACAGTGTTAAAAGCCACAGTGTGAAAATACCCTAATATATCCATCATAGGATCTCAATAGCGGATAAAAACGATTCAGTTTTGTCCCCATTCATTGTCAATGGGGACAAAACTGAACTAAACGAAACGGAATGCTCCAAAATGCATTCTGTTCCGTTTGATTGCGCTGCAAGCAGCGTTTTTCTGTCTGCGATGTGGTGAGGAGCAAGACACTGACACAATAGAAAACGGATCTGTCGCCCATTGACTTTCAATGGTGTTTATGACGATTCCGTCATGGCTATATAAGACATAATACAACAGGATCCGTTCATGATGGATGCATGCAGTTGTATTATTGTAACGGAGGCGTTTTTGCAGATCCATGACAGATCCGCAAAAACGCTAGTGTGAAAGTAGCCTTAGCTGTAACTTCACCAATTGTAAAGCACTGCAGAATATGCTGACTATATAAAGATTATAAAAACTGAAAAAATGTATGCATAGTTAAAAGCATAAAATATTATTTTTTCATAACCAGTATGAAATATAGATTTGAACACAGGTTGACAGTACCACCATTATCCCTGACCTCCAAAGGGGATTTGAATGTACAGGACTGTATACGGACCTATTCATGCTGTACATTTATCTTACAGCAAAGTTAGTAAACCATTGCTTCCTCCTAATATTTAACTGGGAATTCTAGCAAGGAAATCTGCCTTCCATCAAGTGCAATAATTAGATTTGGGACTGATGTAGACAACAAGATGAGCTTTTATTGTTGCTGTACGATCATTAAAAGTGGATCTAGTTAATTTCTGTGTAGAATATTACCAAATGGCTAAAGAGGACCTGTCACCACAAAATGCAATGAAATCGGAAAGCACCAGGTAGCACTAATAGGATTGTAGAGCATTATATTGATTTATGATGCTATGTATGTAACCCTTAGGCCTCTTTCACACGAGCGTGTCCGGATTAGGTACGGATGAGTTGCGGATGCGTTCAGTGAAAACTGTGCGATTTCACAGGCAAAGCCATTCAGTTTTGCCTGCGATTGCGTTCAGTTGCTCAGTTTTTTCCGCGCGGGTGCAATACGTTTTGATGCGTTTTTCACACGCGTGATAAAAAATTGAAGGTTTACAAACAACATCTCCTAGCAACCATCAGTAAAAAACGCAACGCACCCGCACTTGCTTGCGGATGCAATGCGTTTTTCACGCAGCCCCATTCACTTCTATGGGGCTAGGGCTGCATGAAAAACGCAGAATATAGAACATGCTGCAATTTTCACGCAACGCATTGCACCTGCGCGGAAAAAACTGAACAACTGAACGCAATCGCAGGCAAAACTGAATGGCTTTGCCTGTGAAATCGCACAGTTTTCACTGAACGCATCCGCAACGCATCCGGACCTAATCCGACACGCTCGTGTGAAAGAGGCCTTACACTGGGTTCAGACCTGAGCGTTTTGAAGCCTAGCGTTTTATGCGCGTTCAAGACAGGCGTTTAGGCGCGTTTTTTTCAAGCGTTTTTGTAAATAGTGTAGGCGCGTTTAACGCGCGTTTATGTGATTGACTGCATAGTGGACCAATGACCAAACAGCCCTCGCTATATATAGTTTGGCCAATCAGAGTGATTTTGAGGTGTGAAATTCCATGGTGGCTGATATTGTGTGTGTGTTGGCCAAAATGGACTGCTACAGGAGGCGACATGTTGCTGTTGTTGTGACAGCCATCCAACTGGAGCGTTTGAGGAGAAGGAGGGCCAGCAGGCGCCGGTTCTGGGTCCATCCGGTGATTGCACAGCGGCAGGAGAGGGGCCAGTTCTGGGCGCTCTACCAGAACCTGCGTGCCCATGAGGACCATTTTTTTGCCTACATGCGAATGTCCATTTCAAGGTTAGTATGTATACGTGTTTTTAATGTTTTATTTGGTTTTACAGAAAGTGTAGTAATGTCGTAATGTTAATTTTATTTAATTTAATTTGTCTCCAGCTTTGATGAGCTCCTGGGGCTGTTGGAGAGTAGGTTGATGCACCAGGACACCTTCATGCGGGACAGCATTCCACCTGTGGAAAGACTGGTGATAACTTTGCGGTAAGTTTTATATACCTCGTGTCCTTCTAAAACATGTCTATTGTGTAGCGACTGTTTATGATTGTTTTTGCATTTTAGTACTCGTGTGGTTTCTGTGGTATGCCTGTTACCATAAATATTCAGCACATGCATCATGTAGCCACCTTTGCAAGGTGTAACCCTTCCCATGGAAAAAAGACTCCAAACATATAGTTAGTAATTGTTTTATGTTTAGTGCAATAAAGAAACTCAGTACATTCCCCAACATGTTTATACGGAGTACACAAAAATGCACATAACTTTTGTGCAATACGCAAACAAAATGTTCTTCCTTTTAATTAAAAATAAATAACGTAGTGGCCAACTCAAATACCGGCACTTTAATTCGCATTAACATCTCTCACAGGTCCTCATAATCGGGGCGGGTTATTTCTGGTTCCGGATCCCGGCTTGTAGGAATGTTTGGCCGCGTTAGAAGCTCGGCATTGGCCTGTGTGCTGGTGGTGGTGCTTGTGGATGTGGTCAGGCCATACTGATGCCCATAATGTGGACCTTCTTGGGGGCCATGTTGGTCGTAATGTGGTCCATAGTATCGGCTATATTGTTGCACCGGTTCCCCAGGTTGTGAATATTGTTCTGCATATGTTGATCCCTGTGGCGCATACTGCTGGGGATATATTGGGCCATATGTTGTTGGATTTGTGGGCCCATGTTGGCTAAATTGGGGACCATGTGGGTGGCCATATTGTTGCCCATAATGGGGGTCCTGTATAGGGCCTGCATAGTAGGCTGCATTGGATCCTGAATGGGATGCTGCCTAGGATCCGGAATTGTATGCTGCCTAGGAGGCTGCCTAGGAGCGGGGATGGGAGGCTGCCTAGGAGCGGGGATGGGAGGCTGCCTAGGAGCCGGGAGAGGAGGCTGCCTAGGAGCCGGGAGAGGAGGCTGCATAGGAGCCGGGAGAGGAGGCTGCATAGGAGCCGGGAGAGGAGGCTGCATAGGAGCCGGCATCGGGCCATGCAAAGAAGCGATTTTTGTGGCCACTTTGGTGCTCATTTCAGAGGCAACTTCTGTGGCCATTTCAGTGGCCACTTGTTGAGCAATCTTTGTGGCCTGGTGTGGTGACAGCTGCGGGGCCTGATGTTGGGCCATTATTGGTTCAAGATGTATGACCAGTTGAGTGGCCAGTTGAGTGGCCAGTTGAGTGGCCAGTTGGGTGGCCATTTGTGAGGCCAGTTGTGTGGCCTGCAGGGGTCCCGGCTGGGTTTCCTGGAATGGTGATGCAAAAGTGTCCAGCGTACGGGTCAGCATCTCTTGGACAGTGGTGAGTTGCGGTCTGGGGACATTTTGCAATCTGTCCTCCAGACTGAGAAGGAAATACCCGTTGCTGGTCATTTTTGGTACCGGATGTGCCAGGGCATCCAGGCTGGCTATCAGTCGGTCCTCCTGCCGTTCACCTCTCCGCCTTTTGCCCTTAGCTGGCGAGTCGCTTCTGCCCCAGATGGCCCTGGCTGTGTGGGGCTTGTAAGCGCCGGAGGGCCCTCTGTCCCTGGTGGACTGGTTGGCGCTGAAGATGGTCCTGGCTCGCTGTCCCGAGTGTGGCCAGAGTCCTCTTCAGCCTCATCTGCAGCCTGACTGTGTTCCCAGCTGCTCTCTGTGCTGTTAAAGATAAATATTTTGTTAAATATTTAAAGCATATCATTGTGAATATATGTGACATTATGTAATGCCACATCCTCTCCCCAATGAGGACTACAATGTCTCACCTCCTCATTTCAGTGCAGGGAATCAAGAAGGCCATTTGCTCCGCATGCACATAACAAGAGCGTGTGGGTGAAGAGCCGCTCCTCTGCTCCCTCTCTAGGCGGCGATGTCGTATGAATGCGTCCTTGATACTTTTCCATTTTTTTTTGATGGTGTTGACTACAAATATTAAAAATAAAGTTAATGAGCATAATTTCTTATTCTATTTTCAGGTACCTAGGTACAGGCCAGTCGTTGGCGAGTCTGCATTTCTCGTTTTTGATCGGCAAATCCACGGCAAGTGTCATCATCCGTGAGACCTGCGTGGCAATCTGGAATGCACTCCATGCAGCAGTGATGGGCCAACCGCAGAAGGAGCAGTGGCAGGAAATTGCGGATGTGTTCATGCAAACCTGCCAATTCCCCAACTGTGCCGGAGCTATAGATGGCAAGCACATCCGCATTAAGAAGCCGGTGAGAACTGGAAGCCAATTTTACAATTACAAAAATATTTTTCTTTTGTATTATTTATGATGTGTGATGCCAACTATAGCTTCCGGTACATTGACGTGGGCTCATATGGCAGTAGGTCCGACTCGGCGGTCTTTGCCCATTCGGAGTTTGGCAAACTGCTCCATGACAAGGCTCTGGATCTCCCTGAGAACACCGCACTGCCTGGCACCACTTCACCAGCGATGCCATTTGTGTTTGTGGCCGACGAGGCCTTTGCCCTGGGCGAAAACCTAATGAGGCCCTATTCCAGCAGGGGACTGTCTCTAGCCAGACGAGTATTTAATTATAGGCTGACGAGAGCGCGCAGGGTTGTGGAGTGCGCTTTTGGCATCCTCGCCAACAAATGGCGATTTCTCCACACCCCCATCCACCTCAAATTGAGACTGCAATCTCGGCCGTAAAAGCAGCCTGCGTCCTACATAATTTTGTCCGGGCTAGAGACGGATTTAATTTTGAGGATTCCCTCACCCATTCCCTGCACAGTCATCGGCCGAGTGTTGTGCGTGGCCACAGACAGGGTGCAGCAGTGCGGGAACAGTTCACAGCGTACTTTATGTCGCCACATGGGGCCTTACCATGGCAGTTAGACTCGATTTAAATTTATTTGCCATGATTATTTTGTGTTAATATGCGTCCTAATTTATTTTTACTGTAATGTTTGCAGTTTATTTTCACACATATAAATTCTGTTTGACCCATTTTGTCTCATCTTGTTTTTCTATATATGATGGGCCATGGAGAGTGGCCTTTAGGAGGCCATATTCCAATCACGTGTGGTACAAAGCATATGGTGGGCGAATTTACGTAACCGCTTTTGGGGGTAACTACTCCACCATTATATTTATTCCTAATGATGGAGCAATTAATGTGTCCATGCAGGTGCCTATAAATGCGAATGTACGAAAAAAGTTTCCCACAACAAACGTGAGCCTTCAGCTGAATATAACTCACAACAAATACCATGCTAACATTGTGTGAAGCTATGGTAGAGCATGATCACAGTAGCATGTATGAAACGGCTGGAGGGCCGACATTCGACTGACCTGACGTATACACCACTGAAATGTGTCCGTAAATACATAGGCCACTATCCGTATCTATTGTTTTCCATACGTCACCTCACTAGAAATATACTAATCCGCATAACCAGGCCACAAATAGAGCTAAATATCTGCATTGGACAACATGAGCTTTCATACACAGCGCATACAAACACTATTCAGCTGCACCATTTACATCGTCAATCATAGTACTGGCCCATTGCACTGACGCATAATGTGCGCAGGGGCAACTACCAACTGGCCACATAACAACTGACACATCCCACATACAACTCCTACACAGACCTCACTAGAAGGGAGACATAAAACATGTAGCAGGAGAAAATAACCATTCTGAAAGCACCCACAGTTTGTGGCGTTTGCTAGCATATTTACAGCTATTTAAACAGGTGACACACAGCAGCAGGCAATTACTACAGGCCAGAGGGTACTGGATCCAAATTATGTGCCCATGAGACAAGGCGAACTATGCTAAAAGAGTGGCTATATACTATATTAAGTTTGAGGATGGTGCGGCACTGTAGGTGATGTCCAAATAGAGCTACATGCATGCCTGCAAGGCTCCATCAAGTACAAGACAGCCCACCATTTTGGAAGATTTCATTGACAATGTGGCCTTTCTTTAAAGGCTACATGTCAGGTCCCTTATGATGCCATCTCTGAGGGACTATTTAAGTCCTTTTAAAGGGGTTGTCCAGGATTTTTATATTGACAGTCTATCCTCAACATAGGACATGAGTATTTGATCGGTAGGGATCTGACACCCCGGCGACCAGCTATTCCAAAGTAGCTCTGGCACTTGGTGCTGGAACTGCACAACTTGGTCCACTGTGTAGTGGACGGAGCTGCTCCAACTAAGGGCTTATTCACACAGCCGTTCCGTGCATTGGGGACCGCAATTTGTGGTCTCCAATGCACGGGCAATGTCCGTGCGGCGGCCGGGACGGATCTAGACCCATTTAGCTTAAATGGGTCCGTGATCCCTCCACACCGCAAAAAGAAAAGAACATGTTCTATTTTTTTACAGTATGGAGGCACGGACAGAAACACCACGGAAGCACTCCATAGTGCTTCTGTGGGGTTCCGATCCGTGCTTCTGTTCCGCATCTCAGTGATTGCGGAGCCATTCAAGTGAATGGGTCCGCATCCGTGATGCGGAGTGCACACGGGCCAGTGCCCATGTATTGCGGAACTGCCGTATGCGGGCCGCAGTACGGCCACGGACCCACAACGGCCGTGTGAACACGCCCTAAAGTGTATGGAGCAGTGGACATGGTGGACAGAGCTGTGTAGTTCAAGTGCTGGAGCTGTTTTGAAACAGCTGATTGGCCAGGGAGCAGGGTGTCAGACCCATAGAAACATATTCTCATTTATAAAAAATGTTATTGGTTTTTTTTTTGTCTTTAAGACAGAAATAAATGTATCTGTTTCATGGCTGGAAAAGGATACAAGGAGCAGGACATTCCATATTCTAAAACTGCCATCTAGTGGTCATTTCTGGATAGCATACAGGTAAAGATTATCTTTCTAACTACATATAAAATGTCTTAAATATTGCTTTATTGATAAAACATTCTTAGAAGTAAATCCTTGTCTACATTTGCTGTAGGAATATGATCAATGATAGCCAAAGGGATATAGGTAATGTACAGTATGTGTATCTGACTCAGTGGAAGACTGCAGCCATATTCACTACCGGATGCCTTAGGGTACTTTCACACTAGCGTTTTGGATTCCGTTTGTGAGATCCGTTTCAGGGCTCTCACAAACGGTCCAAAACGGATCAGTTAAGCCCCAATGCATTCTGAATAGATAAGGATCCGTTCAGAATGCATCAGTTCGGCTCCGTTCCGCCTCTATTCCGTTTTGGAGGCGGACACCAAAACGCAGCATGCAGCATTTTGGTGTCCGTCTGAAGAGGCGGAGCCTAACGGATCCGTTTTTTTTTACAATGTAAGTCAATGGGGACGGATCCGTTGTCAGTGACACAATATGGTGCATTTGAAAACGGATCCGTTCCCTATTGACTTTCAATGTAAGTCAAAACGGATCCGTTTTGGACTTTGTCATTTTTCTTTAAAGCTAATGCAAACGGATCCGTTCTGAACGGATACAAACGTTTGCATTAGAGGTGCGGATCCATCTGTACAAATAAACAGACGGATCCGCACCAACGCTAGTGTGAAAGTACCCTTAGACTGTATAGTTTAGTCCCTGGCACAACAATCACAGCACATTATGTTGAAAGACAAAAACACACTCTCCAGACATGTCTGTTGTAATAACTACTTGCACCCCCCATGTAATACCAATTCTGGAGCATCTGGAGCATCAGTTTAGTTGACACTGAAGAGAGATACAATTGGCAAATATTATCGTTAATTTCTAACGATAATTTGTTTTCCCTTAGTCCTAACAGCAGCACAGATGGGGTTAACCACCCCCCGTGGACTGGCAGGACCGGCGGAATGTTTAATGAGCCCAAGACTAATAACTCAATTTAACAATTAAGTATCTCCTTAAAAGGAGGAAGTCAACCCCCAGCCCACTGTGTTTATAGCAAGAAAAAAACTAGACTTACTAGGGTGGGAAATTTGTGTGCTGCTGTTAGGACTAAGGAAAACAAATTATCGTTAGAAATTAACGATTCCCTTACGTCCTACCAGCAGCACAGATGGGAGATAGCAAGAAAAACCCCTAGGGAGGGCCTTCCTGCCTGGCAGAACTAAGAAAAGTCTGCCCAAAGGCCGAAAACTCAGCTAGACTGGCATCTAGTCTATAATGGGAGATGAATGTCGATTCAGAGCTCCAGGAGGCAGCTTTGCAAATCATGTTGAGAGGCAGAAGACTCCTCTCGGCAAAGAAGTAGCCACAACTCTAGTAGAGTGGGCCTTCTTAATAGCCTCCTCAATCCACCGACTGATGGAAGGTTTGGATGCCTTACAGCCTTTAAACTTACCGGCAACAGGAATAGCAGATTCTCATTTTCCTGAACTCCTTGATCTATCCACATAGATCCGGAGACATCTCGAGACGTCCAGAGGATGTCTAGCAGGTTCCTAGGAGGAGGTGGTAGATGTACGACAGAACCGGGAGGAATATCACCTGGTTGATGTTCTGGAAGGAAGGAACTTTAGGCCTACAATACGGGAGGAATCTAAGAAGGTCCCGGTCATGTAAGAAAATGGTATAGGGCTCATGTGCTGAGAGAGCTTGAAGCTCAGAGACCCTCTGGCCAAAGTCACTGCAAGGAGAAACACAAACTTCCAAGTGACGAACTTGATGTCCACCTCCTCCAATGGTTCAAAGGGGGAGATGCTAACCCCTGAGAACTACTGAAAAACCCATTGAGGGGTCTCAGTACTGTAGGCTTTAAACTTTCAGCTCCTTTAAGGAACCGTTAGATCAGCGGTCCTGAGACAAAAACCTGTTTAAGGCAAGCTGAGATGGCTGAAACTTGAACCTTCAGAGTAGAAGGGCAAGGCCTCTATCAGGGCCGTCTTGCAGGAACTGAAGGATAGCGGAGAGGGGCGGATCTGCAGACGCCACCTCAGTTGAGGTACAACCGGATGAATATCCTCATAATACAAGAGTAGGCTCTCTTGGTAGAGTCCGCTCTAGAATGAGACAGCGTTCTCAGGACCGACTCTGAAAGCCCTTCTATACTGGGAAGGGACTGATCAACCTCCAGGCTGTCAGGTTGAATCTGTGCAGATCTGAGCAGAGGTGAGTGTCCCACGACACCAGGGTCTGCTGTGGGGGAGCCTCCAATATTGTCCTCGACTCAACTGGGTGAGCTAGGTAAACCAGGATCTCTTCGGCCAAAACAGTATGATGGCTATCACCGAGGCCTGATCCTGACGGATTTTCATCAATACCCTCGGTATCATGGAAAAGGGAGGGAAGATGTAAGCCAGCCTGAACCTCCAGGATATTGACAGAGCGTCTAACGCCAGGGGTTGTCCTCCCTGTAAAGGGAGCAGAACCTCTCCACCTTGGCATTGAACCTTGTTGCCATGAGCCACCTCTGGCATACCCACTTAAGGACTATCTGCTTGATTCTCCGGATGTAAAGACTACTCCACCGACGGAAGACCGCGGCTCAGCCGCTATCATATTGAGGGAGCCTTGGATGTGGATCGCAGATAAGTGGGAAGGTACAACTCTGCCTAATCCAGAATCACCCCGATCTCTGACAGGAGGGGAAGTGATCTCGTGCCTCCCTGCTGGTTGATGTAAAGTACCGCAGTCACACTGTCTGACTGGACTTTCACCTCTTTGCCCCAGATCTGAGGGGCGAAGTGAAGGAGGGCTAGCCGGATAGCTTGAATCTCGCAGAGATTGGATGAAGAAGCCACTCCTGAGGAAACCAGGTCCCATGAACTGGAGAGTCGTCTAGGTGAGCGTCCCAGCCTACTTAGGACGCATCCGTAGTCAATATGACCCAGATTGGCTGGGTCATAGACTTCCTGTCTAAAAGATGGCACCACCATCTGAGGGAATACAGAGTTTGCCAAGTCAGGGAGCACAGGGAGTTTAGCCCAGCAGGGCTGCCACTCCATTAGGAAAGGACCTCCGACTGTAGAGGGCGGAGATGCCATAGAGCCCAAGGGACTGCTTCCGCAGACGCTGACATGAGCCCCAACCTCTTCATGAGAGTCCGGATTGGAACTCGCGGGAAAGGAACTTGCCGTGTTCTGAACCCGGAATCTTCTTTCTGGAGTCAACTGGAGCGACCTTCCAGTGGAGTCGATTATCTTACTGAAGTCGACGGGCTCACGTTCGACTTCTACCAGCTGATGATCCAACGTAGGTGGAACAGAAAGGAGATTGTTACCTGAAGAAGTTGGGTTAGGAGCGCTAGAGCAGAGGCTTTCAAAGCCAGTCGTCCAGATAAGGAATGATGGTCAGTGCTTGAAGCCTCAAAGCCGCCACCACAGAACCACCACCTTGGTAAAAGTGTGAGGGGCAGAAGAAAAGCCAAAGGGAAGGGCAACAAACAGAAGATGCCTGACGACACCGGACACCTGGACCGTGATCCTGATATACTTCCTGGAACCAGGATGGATCGGGATGTGCAGGTATGCATTCTTGAGGTCCAGGGGTTGCCATCACGTCTCCAGGATTGACGACGTGCACAACTGACCTGATGGTTTCTACACGAAACTTCACCTTCCTTATAAATCGATTGAAATATCTCAGATCGATAATCATCCGGAGATCTCCTGAAGCCTTGAGAACCAGAAAAAACTGGTGAATAGATCCCTAGACCCCGTTCTCCCGCCGGAACCTCCTCCAGAGCCCCTTTGCAAATGTAGTCCTGAATGTAGGCCTCTAGGATCGCCTCCTTGGCAGCTTGATCTTGACAAACCTGTCCAGAGGTTGACTAAATAACCGTTGGAAATGATATTCAGGACCCAGGGATCCTTCTTCTCAGAAGTGGGAGAGACGACTCCTGACAAACTTAGGAATGGGGAAGCTTATTGGCAGGACGGCAGGAGTAACGGGAATTAACCAAGAGCCTCAAAGAGGCCCGTAGTCAGGAGGTGGATTTTCCATCTTTGGCTCCTCCACGAGAGCACCTCAAACCCTTTCGCTGTGCTCTCCAGTCACTACAAGAGCTTGTTTGCTGGCCAGACCTGCCACCGCAGTCTTGTCTGCCCTGCCCTCGAAAGGACTGCTGGGGAAGGCTCTCTGAAAAGCCCTCCCTGATCTTCACTTGGTCTCCCATGAGACACAGACCTGCTGCTTAGCTTCAAGAGCAAGGATCTGTGTTTGGCCTCGTTCCCAGGACTTGTTCTGCTAGCAGGTAAGCTCCATCGCTAGCTTCAACTGGAGCTGTGCGGTATCGCACTTGAAGGTCTTGAAAGCAGACAGTATGTTGTCCTGGAAAAACCTCTGGTTCACATCAACTTGAACTTGATCCAGGCGAGACCAGAGGAACGTAGAGACTTCAAAAGCCGCTATGGCTGTGGAAGCGGAAGCCACAGCTGCCGTAACACCCCATCTTAGTGTGCACTCTGCAAGGGGTCCTGCAGCTAGACCCATCGTCTGCAGGAACCAGAGTGCGCTTGGACAACTTAGCAATAGCCATGTCCACCTTGGGAATGGATCCCCACGAATCCACCAAGGGTTAAGCCATCGGGAACATGGATTTAACTTCTTTGTTAAAACCGGACCTTTTCCAGGTTTTTTCCACTCTATATCATGATGAGAGGAGGGTCTCATCCGCTCTAAAGACACGCTGTGCCCGAGTAGCGGGAACGGGAGGCTCCCCGCGGTCAACATCATGGTCCCACGACCTGATGGACTTGAGCAACTTTGTGTCTTTCCAGGGAAAAACACAACGTCAGCTTCTCCTCCTCCGAGGAGAAAGAAACTAAGGAGGTCTCTCTACTGGAGAGAGGTCTCCATAGGAAGCCTTTCCATCCAGCAGGCCTATGACTCCTCTAATAAAGGCATTGATACATATCCTGCAACGTAGGTTCACTAGAGGTCAGAACCCTCTAACGGCAGCTGTAACATCTGTAAGTTAAGTCAACAGCCCAGGGATTCCAAACCGGTCTCCCATGCTGGTATTAGCCCAGCCTTAAGCTGTTTAGCTTCTGCGATCTTACAAGTGCAGGTATGATCAGCTTACAACAACCGTTGACTGCTGCAAGGTAGCAGGATAGATACTTCCTCTTGGAATCCACTTTCCTGCCTTCCGAATCCCGCGGAGAAGACATCACTGCGGGAAAAAAAGGGACAAATAAACATTTGTAAACCACAAGTGGAACAACACCAATTTTAGGACTTTGGGAGCTAGCACACAGCCTTCCAAAATAGGGGAAGGGGAGGGATAGCCAATCCACCCTTCCCCAGTAAATCCTCCACAGGAAGAAGCATAAAAAGCGGAAAAATCGTGCCCGTGAAAAACACGGCCGGATTACCCGGAGGTGACGCAAAAGGAGAGCCCCGCTCACCACCGGAAGATGGCGGCGCACAGGGACCGAGAATCCTGGACCGAGGACGCCGCCAAAATACCCTCAGCCAGGCGCACTGCGTGGGGCCGGCAGCAGATAAGCTGCCGGCCAAACTGACAAGGTACCTAGGAAAAAGGCAACGCCGTTACCCAAACGAAAAAGAAGGCTCCCCGCACTTTCATAAGAAAGGGGGGAACAAACCGCCTAGTCCACCTGTCCGGGAGGACAGAAAAAAACACAGTGGGCTGGGGGTTGACTTCCTCCTTTTAAGGAGATACTTAATTGTTAAATTGAGTTATTAGTCTTGGGCTCATTAAACATTCCGCCGGTCCTGCCAGTCCACGGGGGGTGGTTAACCCCATCTGTGCTGCTGGTAGGACGTAAGGGAAACTGACATTACCAACTGCACGGCAAAGTGATGAACTATAGGACAAGAAAACCGTGTTCTTAAAAGATTTTTCAATATGAACGTTATATATGCAAGAGCTCCGCATTTAAAGGAACCGTGATCGTATGATAGGGTGTATGAATTTAGTTTTTTGTTATTTATACTTATGTACTGTTTTTTTTTTTGTGTTGTATTATATATATGAATTAGTAAAGTTATATGCAAATTACTGTGAGCCAGCCATCTTTCAGAATTTTTTGTGTCTACTTATATCACTAAGTGGTGGTCAGTGGGCTGGGCTCCAGTTTAACTGGTGAGCATCATAAGAATAGATGCTCCAGAATTGGTATTACATGGAGAATGCGAGTAGTTAGTAAAACATGTTAGGAAAGGTGACAGATCCTCTTTAAAAGCAGTCAACAAAATGAACTGCTATACCAAAAAACCCTGATTTATCTTGAATCCATGAGAAAAAAAATAAGTAGTGGCATGCTTCATCACATTCTGTAGGCATCTACAAGTTTACATTGGGGCGCTAATAAAAATTGCATTTTAGGTGTAATAGCAGTAAATATTTTTACAAAATACAATGCAACAGCACTCGGCGGACCAAATAAAGCACAAAACAGTGTTCTAATGCTAATGCTATACTTATCCTGCAAATTAGAGATGCCTGGCAAATACATTTTGTACAAAATTATCTGAGCCCGTCTGCCACACGTCAAGGCAATCTCTGTAAGATGGGTCCGAACACTAAGTTAACCTGTTACGTGCCATGACAGCTACCATGACATTCAGGAAGTGTAGGATCCACATGCATGCTGGGCCCCCATTGTTTTTTGTCATTTTTGGTGCCAAAAATGGCTTCCATTGAATCCAAGAAGTACAGGTACCTGCATGACGAGCCCACTCCACACTTCCGCCGGTGCCAAATGGCTACCAACAAATGTCCACCCTTACCTCTCCTGGAATCAAAAGCTTCCAGTGAGTGGGGGAGAGCGCCCAGCAAGTCTTTTGGGGCTCAATAGACCAACGGCGACTCCTGCTGGCAACCAAAAGTTGGCTTAAAGAAAAACGAAAAAAATAATAATAAAAAAAATACAATCAGGCTGAACCAGGGGCAGACATGTCACTTGTACAGCTGACTCCGCTGTAAGGGTTCCAATGGGCTATACAATTTTTGGGCTGTTTCTCCATTCCTTATCTGCTTATTCTTGCAGTGTGTGCCTCAACTTTCACTTGTATAATTTCATAATGCAGTAAAACATCACTTCACTTCTCCTACTCCTCATCACCATCTTCCCATAAACTCCTTTCTTCTTTAGCAGATCCAAGGGTGTCATTCTTCTAAGACCTCATGCGAAATCGAAAGGTTGTTGCAGTACCCAAGAGGACTTCTGCAAATGGTTATCTAATACCGTAAGAGTCAAAGGAAACCTGTCAACTTTATGCTGACCGTACTGAGGGCAGTATAAAGTAGTGACAGAAATGCTGATATCAGCAGTGTGTCAGTCATCAGCTAAAAGTAAGTGGTTGCCGAGAACCAGCATCATAATCATTGCAGCCCAGGCCTTGAAAAGAGTCAAATCTACCTGAGAAGAGTCATGGTTATTCATGAATCCCTGCCCACCTGCTGATGACTGACAGTCTTCTACCTAGTTTTCTCCCTTTCTCTCTAGGAGAGAACTGCCAATCATCAGCAGATGGATGAGAGAGCAGGAGATTATGAATAACCATGACTCTTCTCAGGTAGATTTGACTCTTTTCAAGACCTGGGCTGCAATGAATATGATGCCGGTTCTCAGCAACCACTTACTGTTAGCTGATGACTGACACACTGCTGACATCAGTATTTCTGTCACTACATTATACTTCCCTCAGTACAGTCAACATAAAGATGATGAGAGGTTCCCTTTAATGCAATGTTCTTAAAGAGTTAGACTCACTTCAGCAAATTGTATTTATTATGTGGACAGAGTTAATACAATCCACTTACTAATGTATTATTATCCATATTGTCTCCTTTGCTGGCTGGATTCATTTTCCATCACATTATACACTGCTCATTTCCACGAGTTACTGACCACCTTACAATCCAGAAGTGGTGGCCGCGATTGTACACTATATAAAAGTTCTGGCCTATGCGCACTTTTGTGATCCAGGTGTATTTCCTATAGTGTGCAATCGCGGCACCGCTGCTGGATTGTAGGGTGGTCAAGTACCTCTGGATATGAGAAGTATATAAATGGGATGGAAAATGAATGAAGCCAGCAAAGGCAGCAAGATGAACAATCACAATACATTAGTAAGTGCCTTGTATTAACTTCCCTACATGCTGAATGCTATTTACTGAAATGAGACAACCCCTTTAAGTTAAATGTTGTGATTCATTGTGCTGATGTGAACTCAATAGCATTGTATTAGCAAACAAATGGTTAACCAGTTTGCAAAGTGTTTGGGTTGCCAGGTGATGGACTGGTTCCACCGATTTGTTAGAAGTTAAGAGTCTCTTCTGAGGAGATGCTATAGGCGAGCTGTGCGTGCTGAGAGCTTCTGCAGGGACTAGGCCCAAGCTCTTAAGACTATTGCTGCCAGAGGCAATATTATTACCAGAGAACCCATGAAGGAAAGAGACCAGACATCTTCAAAAGTCCGTTGGACTCAGACAGTAGGGTACTGTGCACATTCAAAGCAGAAGACTTTACTGAAGTATTCCCCATACTTTGAGATGGACTGGCAACCTGTATCTCAGTTCTGCACTCCTCTCGGAAACTAACTGCATGCCTGTGGTTCTGCTGAAAGACTGTAAAGGGACAGCAAGGGGGTACTACAACTAACTTGCTTCTACACTGCTATTGAGAGAGGACGGCAATGTGATCCAACTTAGAACTGTGCCTTTTGATGCTATATGTACGACTACTGCTATCATCAACTCAGTAAAGAAAGACTATTGCAATCACCATGCCTGGTTATTGTCTTCACCATTCAGCGGCTGCACTTCGGCCTTGAACCCAGACAAAGACACTTCATCGAGGGCACTCCAACTACCACAGGGCCAGAGCAAGAGTGCGCCGAAGAAAGAAGGCGTGCCCCCGTCCCCAGGGAGTGCCAGAGGGAGGACTACCTATGTGGACAAACTACTCCTCTCAGGGACAGTACTTACCACTCCCATCCTCTCTGCTCTCTGTGTTGCTGCATTGTCTCCACTGGAAAATACCTAATAGTTAGAGTTCCTGGGTAAGCTGATCCCATGATGTTACACTACTAGGATGCCAGGTGACATCAAAGCATTACACATTTCCCATTTACATCATTGGTTTTAAAGATACTAAGACATGTAAAAGGTCAAAGGGGGCCATGTCACTATCATCTTTTAATATACTTAAAAATTAGTCTTATTAAAAGATAAAAATGATTGTGACCATAGCAAACATGATATTATATTCTGACAAGTAATATGAACATCTCCACAGATCATTAGAAATAATGTAGCAATACTAGTAGCAATAAATGAAGCACCACTCGGTAAAACATCAGGCCCGGACAGTATTCCAAATGAATTATATAAAAGAGATAAAGAATTTTGGGCAATTAGACTTATGGAAGTATTTGAATACTCAAAAGGTACAGGATGTCTACCAGAATCTATGGGCGACGCGACAATCATTTCAATCCCAAAAAAAGATAAGGGTTGAGTGGACCCTACCTCGTATCCTCCAATCTCACTTATGAATAAGGATTGTAAAATTCTGGCTAGGATTTTGGCGAAAAGGCTGAGGAAGGTCATAGTACATTTGATTCATAAGGACCAAAATGGATTCATTCCGGATAGGTCTACAACACTGGGCTTGCTTAGGGTCTTCGCAAATATCCAATTTACAGAGAACAATAAAGATCTATGTTCTATTTTGTCATTGGATGCCCATAAAGCACTTGACTCAGTGAATTGGGATTTTGAGTGGGAAGTTATGACACAATTTGGTATTGGCCCGGGATTTATAGACTGGATGAAGATTATATATAAAGACTCCAAAGCCAGAATATCAGTCAATGGTATGCTCTTGTATAGAACGAGGAGTGAGACAGCGCTGTCCTCTCTCCCCCTTGGTTTTTGCCCTAACAATAGAAATTCTGGCTATAAAAGTTAGACAGGATGTGGATATGCAGGGCTTTGGACTGAGGGGGAGAGAGGACAAAATTTCTCTATATGCAGATGATTTGCTTTTTTTCCTGGACGATTCAAATAATGATCTGCAATGTCATGTTAATGGAAGAGTTTGGTAGATACTCAGGTATATTAATTAACTGGGACAAATCGACCCTGCTCCCTCTGGAGTGATAAGAAGGTGATTTCAGAAGCAAAACTAAAGATTCTTACTCCCCAGGACAGTTTTAAATATTTAGGTTTGGAAATATCCAAAGACCCTAATAAGTTTATAGCACTAAACATTAAACCATTACTTGATAGGATGAAGGAGAGGATTAAAGTTTGGAATAGATTACTAATAAATAAAGCAGATAGAATTGGTTTAATCAAAATGATTTTGTTACCCTAGTTGCTCTATGTCATTAGAAACAGTCCCATTTATTTGGGGAATTCGGTTTTTCATGACATAGAGAAATTATTTAATGCATTAATCTGGTCAAAAAAAAGGGTAAGGAAAAAGATGCACTGGCTCACAAGATCTTACGAACAAGGAGGATTAGAGGTCCCAGATATCAGATTGTTCTATATGGTAGCTAATATCTCAGTAATGATAAATTGGACACAGGTGGATTTTTTGAGCAATTTGGTACATATGAGTGAGGGTGGTTTACCGGACATATTTACATTACTCGAAACAGGACAATTGGAAACTATGCACCTATATAAAATTCCATTGGTAAAGTCACTGGTAGGGTTATGGGGTAAAGTTAAAAAGATATTGAATTTAGAGGGGTAGATTAAAGTCACACCTTTATGGTATAATAGGAGGTTATGTAATGTTATCAAATTTTGGGTATAGATAGTTAAATCAGATAATATGACACGCTTGAGTTAAATTTCAAATATCCATATTCTATACGTGACTTTTAAAAAATACCTTTATTATTAAATACACCGGGTATGGGTATAAATATACCGAAAACTACAAATACACGGACAATACACTGTGCTAAGTCTATATTAGCCTAGTTGGGAGCATTCCTCCCATAGACATCCTACAGAAAAGGGGGCTAAGTACAAGGGAAAAAGGGGAACCATTTAGAATTAATCAGATGCAGGAGAAAAGGTATGACCCTAAAATGGCCCTGTTCTTCTCAGCCCAGGGTGACCCCCTGATGGTGGAGGCTCCCTGTCCCCGAACCTAGTCCTGTATATTCCCCCCCCCCCCAGTCAATACCGAACACATAGACATCTTTCTACGGCTAGTGATCTCAGACATTGAGAAACTACAGACACAAAAATATGACAACTGGAATCTTTCGAAGTCTGAGTTTCAAGCATTGAAAAATCTTGAGGGCAATAAAAACATCATTATAAAAGCATCCGACAAGGGGGGCAACCTGGTGATCTTAGATCACAAAAAATATCAACAGATGTGTTTGTCCCTCCTCAATGATGATAAAAATCCCCTCAGACCCCACTGGCGTATTTTTAATAGAATTAAGTCAGATTCTTACATGGGGATTACAACAAGGAGTGATTAATAAGGCTGAATTTGAGTTTTTGTTCCCGAAAATCCACAGTTAGCAACATTTTATTGTTTGCCAAAAATCCATAAGGGGTATTCTCCCCTTAAAGGACACCCCATTGTGTCCGGTATCAACTCCCTTATACATTACTGTGGTATCTACCTGGATAAAGTCCTTTGCAGTTTTGTCTGGTCACTACCATCCTTTACCAGGGATACCATGGACTTTCTCCGGAGAATTGAAACCATAACTGTTGAACCTAACAGCTTGCTAGCGAGTATAGACGTAGAGTCTTTGTATACGTCAATCCCACATGACAGGGGTATTGGGGCAACAGCCTACTTTTTAAATACTAGGGGAACACAATTCTATACACATAATGAGTTCATTTTGCGTCTTCTTGAGTTTACTCTTACCCACAATTATTTTCTATATAGCGGGTCGTTCTACCACCAGCTCAGGGGATGGCGATGGGGAGCCCATGTGCGCCAACCTATGCCAACCTCCTCCTGGGCTGGGGGAGGACAA
>JAKVIS010001976.1:0-27189 GCA_033119425.1 Bufotes viridis
TACATATCAAGTGAGACAGGGAGTGCTCAAAAAGACAAACGGGGGTCAAATGATGCCAGACAGGATGCACAGTACATATCCAAGTGAGACAGGGAGTGCTCAAAAGACAAGCCGGGTCAGATGCCAGACAGGATGCACAGTACATATCAAGTGAGACAGAGAGTGGTCAAAAGACAAGCTGGGATAGATACCAGATGGGATGCACAGTACATATCAAGTGAGACACAGAGAGCGGTCAAAAGACAAGCCGGGGTCCGACACCAGACAGGATGCTGAGCATAAATCAAGTGAGACAGAGAGAGTGGTCTAAGGCAGGCGGTCAGATACCAAGACAGGATACTGTTATAAGTCAAGTGAGACAGTGACATTGATTGAAAAGACCCAACTCTCATTTTACCTTTAAAGGGGTTGTCTCACTCGGAGCAGTGAGGCGTAACTTAGCGATCGCCCCCATTCTCTCAAATGAGACAACCCCTTTAAATGATCATCAAATCTAAAGAGTTCTGTCTTTACCACTCACAGACGTGTGATGTTGGATCATGTCCTCATTGCTTTGGTTCTTTATCTACTTTTAGGATTTGTGTGACAATCTGATGGAGTTTTTGGGTCAAATTTATGCAGAAATAGAATTCCAAACTTTCAGGCTGCATGACTGTCACCGTCCTACAGTCACTTAAACCTCTCTGCCCGGCCCATAGGCCATACATACACACATTAGAATGGCTGATCTCAGGTGGTCTGATCTTTCGAAGACTCAGTTGTCCTCTGCACATGTTCCATGAAACCGGGTGATGGATGAAAAGTCTTCCCTAGAGATTCTTCTCTTTATTTCGCCACCGATCTTTAAGAGGTTGTGCTTGAGAAACCAACCGCGCCACTGGGTTTTGGAGTTTGCTTGCTGCGCCCCACTCCCTGCCCCTGCGACTATGGCCCCATGTACTTGTCTGTTTGGCGGTGATGCCCCAGATAGCTCACTATGGAGCCCGATACGTATAATCGAAGACTATGGGAAGAAGACTTTAGCTCCATGGCAATTGGGCACATGTGGATGCAGGCGCCATTCAATAGTGCGCTCAGGCCTAAACTATCTGGGGATGTTGCATGTATATGTTTATATAGTGATTGTAGCATTGTGTAATTTTATGTCCCTTTTGCAACCATGGTATGTGGGTCTGCCTCTATCCCTGGATATATTGGCGCTCAGGGTAAAGCCATCTGGGGATATGTTACATGTCTCACCAGTGTACTGTAAAGGGTGGGACATTGTGTATTGAATAATGATGTCTGTCCCTATTGTCCCCACGTGTGTGGAGATTTCCCTTTGTCCTGAGAGATAATTGAATGACTCCTCAATTGTCTCAGGACGAAAGACTTGTGTATTCTCCTGCCTGTGATGATTACATTAACCTGTGTAGGGTAATTGTATCACAGGCAGAGGAAGGAGGAAGATATGCTGGGGGTGTCTGTGTGTCCCATGTGTGTGTGAGTTGGCTGCTTTAGCCGTGTCCGTGTCGCAGTCTTCCTTCTGGTCCCCTAGGGAGTGTCCACCGGGTGGGAGACCTGCATGAATCCCGGGCCGGTGGCCCTCAATAAACTGAGAATTCCCTGTTTAACCATCAATACGGAGCCTCGTCTCGCACGTGGGGGTACTTTCGTCAGGAGACGTTCCCTTGCCCTGTTCCAGGAAAGGAGGACTTCCTTATGGTTCCAGTCCAGTGGATTCCAGCGGTTGTGGGTTGCTGTGCTCTTCGCCAGGGGCTCGCCCGAAGCGGTTATTAACCCTCGCTATGCCGGGTTATATACCGTAACAGGAGGTTATCAGAAAATGACAATGACGGGTCCGATCACCCATGGCAGGGCCGGATCCCAACACCCCCGCCAATCACCTGCTCTAGCGGGCTGCCCCTTATAGGACCTGTGTTGAGCCATGAGCCCTCCGAGCAGCTCTCGAGGCACAGCGCCGTACATAGTATAGTGGCCGTGTCTGCAGTACTGCTGGCTCATCCCCATTCCACTTCTAGGTGGCGCTGAGGCTGTGGCTAGGAGCTTGCTATGTTCGATGGCCGAGGAGAGACACTGCAGAGGTCGCAGGGCGCCCGAGCGTCTCTGACTGCTGATCTGTGGGGGTCCCGGGTGTCAGATCCCCACCGGGCTACAACGATCATCTAATATAATTTACCCACTTTAAACTATACACATCTTTCTTCAGACTGTCGGAGAATGAAAATATTAGGCGTGGCGAAAACTTCTTTTGGAACGATAATGGTCTGTCGCGCAGATTCGGCACGCAGTGGAGTGAGTTGGTGAAAGTTCAGCCAACAAACCTCATCATCCTGTAGATCAACTTTAAAGGGGCTCTCCTAGCGACCTGTCCTAGAAGGTGCACAGGACTGCAGTCTGCCCACATACTACACATGGTGGGTGCTCCTGTCAGGCTGCTCAGCCATGATGACAAATCATAGGTAGGATCACCTCATTACCATCTACTGTGGGGCAGTGGTGAAGTAGGCCCACGCCTCCTCGGCAGCTCTGTCAGTGGAGTCATCCTCGCATTCTAGTTCTGGGTTAATTCATTCCTGGAGAACTCCTTCAAAGTCTTAAAAGGGTTTGACATGATGACAGTTTCTTTTTTTCAATAATGTTTTATTGGTTTAAAGGAACAACATAACAATAGAAATAGGGTAAAAGGTGAAAGAAGTGTTGGAGACACCTCCTGTGTCTTTAAAGCAAACCTATGCGTTCGTAGATTGCCTTCCCGGCTGCTGTACACATAACCTCACGTTCGCATAGACTGGATGAAGCACGCAAATGCGGGAAGCGGCAATCTCCGACGACTCCAAACACTGACGGTAATCCACGAACTGCTGCAAAGCCGCGAGCGATCACACTCACCAGCGGCTTCCATTTCCATTCAGCGGTCTCTAAGCGTAATGTCAATCCCCCAATAACGAGACAGAAGCTCCGCATTGAGGATCAAATAAGAACTCATTTAATGACCACACAAGCATTTCCTTTTATACACATTTTACAACAAGGTTACCACCCACGTGGTATAAACATAGCAGCCAATCATTTACAGTGTCACATTTTAAACAGAACCCATTCGTCAATGTACATTTAATAACCACACTGACATCGTCCGTGGTCAATCAACAACACAATGACATCGTCCGTGATCCAATCAACAACACAATGACATTGTCTGTGATACAATCAACAACACAATGACATTGTCCGTGATCCAATCAACAACACAATGACATTGTCAGTGATACAATCAACAACACAATGACATTGTCCGTGATCAATCAACAACACAATGACATTGTCTGTGATACAATCAACAACACAATGACATTGTCTGTGATACAATCAACAACACAATGACATTGTCTGTGATACAATCAACAACATAAAAGTTAGGAATCCAGGCAATAACAGGTGTTCGGCAGAAAAAGTGTCCGTTTTAGTTCCATGAAAATAGAGCCGAACACCGCTGGGCTTTCGGATAGTTTAAAATGGCCGCTGCCTGCGTGGTCGACATCTGAGCGGAATGCAAACAGGCGAATACAGCAGGAAACAAGCATTAAAAGAATAATCAGACAGATGGTTTCTGTCTGCGGCTCCCTCGCTTGTAGGACACTCCGGCAGGCCGGCATGACCTGTGGCAGGTCCAACAGGGAATACACGGACTAAGAGGTGGTAGCGTGTCTGTTTGCTGTGACAATCCATCTGCATTTCCGTTCAACTTACAGGTCTGTGGCTGATAATAACAATTGTGGGGCTGCAATGCCAAGCTCCATCTCAATAGTCTCCCATTGTCTCCTGAGGGCCAGTTCTGCCAAGCAACGAGGGTTGTGATCAGTCACAAAGGAAAACTCTTGCCCATACAGATAGGGACTTACTTTTTCAATACCCAGGCCAAGGCTCACACTCCTTCTCCACTGCCCGCATAACTCACTTCTCTGGGTAGCAGCTTTCTGCTGAGATATGCGGCCGGTGCTCTCCTCCATCTTCCCGACTTACTGCTTTAGCCCAGTCCATACATAGAGCGTCTGTATGGACGAGAAAGCATTGATTGTGAGTACTGAGGCAGCCAAGGCAGGAGCATTCTAGAAGCCTGCTTCAATGCCTGGAACGCAGCTTCACAAGCTGGAGACCACAGAGACCTGCTTGAGCAAGTTCTTCTTTGTCCGGGTCTGTGAGGGCTTAGCAATATGCTGTAGTCCAGGGACAAAAGCAGTCTATAGTACCCTGCAGTGTCCCAAAAGGCAACCACCTGGGTCTTAGTGGTAGGTGTGGGCCAGTTAGCCACCGCCTCTGCCTTGGCTGGCTCTGGTCTCATGGCTCCCACCCACTCTGGCCCAGTACTGTGCTCTCAACCATACACCGATGGCACTTCTCTGGCTGTGTCGAGCCACGGCAGGATCTTATCCAGCACTACCCCTACATGTACTAGGTGTTCCTCCCAGGGCCCACTGCTAAATCGCAATGTCATCCAAGTATGCACAGGCAAATTCTTGGAAGCCATCCAGGAAGTCTATCCACCATCCGTTGGAGGTAGCAGTTGCATTTTCATCCCAAAGGCATGACCTTAAAGTGGTACAAGCCAAATGGGGTGACAAATGCCAGTCTAGGGATAACATCCTCGGCTAGAGGATCTGCCCAGTAGCCCCTACACGGGTCTATGTGTGGTCAGAATATCTCCCCTGGCCAATCACGATCAGCAATTCGTCTACCAGGGCATTGGTAGGCGTCAAGTGATGGTCAGCTCATTGAGCCGCCTGTAGTCCACACAGAACCGAGTGGTCCCATCTTTCTTGGGCACCAGGACTACAGGCGGGCCAAGAGCTGTCAGTGCTCGATGACCTCCAGCTGGGTCATCTCCTGTATCTCCTTCCGCATTCCCTTCACGGACTGCTTCAGGGATGCGATGAGGGGGCTGTCGTAGAGGGGTCTGTCCAGGGGTCTCTGCATGTACAGCTAAGGTGAGTTATAACCTGGCTCCTGGAGGCGTTAGCCTGCTTCTCCCACAACAACTGTTGTGCCTGTACACTTTCCGTGGGTTCAGCCGTTCCCCTAGCTGTACAAGGGTAGTCAAGGTCAGTCTGGGGCTCCCTTTCTAACAGATCGAGAAGGGGTAAATTCTCAAGAATCATCTGCAGCTGGAGGCACATACTGCTGCAATATTCTCAGGTCTCTCCTGGTACTCCTTTAGCATGTTCACATGAAAGGATCGCTGAATCTCTCATCTGCACTGGCTGGCTATCACGTTGAAGTAGTTGTGCAAATCTGCGCCACTACTGTTGTCTGACACCTGCCAAGATAGCTTGCATCTTGTTGGCCCTTCTGAGGTTTGAGCACCAATACACTTTTGTAACCTGAGAAGACCCGCTGTCAGGCACCCTGATCCTTACTATCTCTTCCCTATGTCTCACTGGGCCGCCTGGAAATTTCCCCTACCATCAGGAATGGTTTCTCCATGCGGTCGGAGTTCAGAACATATGGCACAATGGGGTCCCTTCCTGCTCAGTCTCCCCTCCCAGTGGCCTCTAATAGAGATCTAGGGGTCACGGACCTCCTCCCCATACCAGCAGCTCAAGGAGAGCAGTGGATTCCCAGGGCACCTCTGCTATAGAAAACCAATAGGTGAGGCGGGAATCTCTCCCAGTCTCTGCAGCGTCTGTAAAGGTCCTCAGCATCTGCTTGAGGGTACCGTTAAATGGCTCGCTATGAGACCGTTAGTCTGTGGGTGGTATGGTGAACTAAGTACGCGGCTTATGCCCACACCTTCCACAGCTGCTGGGTGAGCACAGCGGTGAGTGGAGTTCCCTGATCGGAGAAGATGTCCTAGAGGGACCGGACCTAGTAAAATCCTAAGCAGGGCATCAGCAACCGTCTCTGCCTCTATATTGAGACAGCGCCCTTGCACTCTGGATGGCAGCGTGGCATAGTCCACCACGGTAGAATATACCTGCTTACACTGATGGACTAGCCCTGGCCAGTGGACCCACAATGTCAACGCTTCATGCGGAAAAAGGGTTCCCCAATAATAGGCATCGACTGAAGCCTAGCTTTTGGGTGATCCCCAAGCTTACCTACCGATTGCACGTGTCGCACGTACTGCAGTATCATCCGCTACAGCCTGGTTTAAAAGTTTGGCCAAAAGAAATTCTGTGATATTCTGTGTAGGCTGTGCGGCGGGACCCTAGATGTCCCTTCTAGTGAACATCATGCCTATCCGCATAATCTCAGCCGGTACTGCGGTACCACTAACTGGCGATTTGGCGGAGAGGCAGCACTCTTCACGGAGAGGCCCAGGGATCCTATATAGCCTGTCCCCACCCATCATACCGCTCCCATCTACCCCTTCCTCCCAGCATCGGCCCTGGCTCTTGTACTTTTGGAGGTTGGGATCATCAGGTTTCCCTCCCAAACTCCTCTGGGGAGGCCAGCTTAGGAGACCTGATGCGGGGTAACAGGTGCAGGCAGTAAGCCTTACCTGGGTTCTCATCCTTGAGGTGGGCTGGTTCAGGCAGCACGGGTCACGAGACACGGGTGGTCACAGGGTTCACCTCTGCAGGGGCTCATCGGGGCATAGGCGAAACCAGAGGGCCAATCGTTCCCAGAAAGGACATCTGCCAGGCCAAGTCTTTCCATCACCCCCACATCCACATGTCTCGCGCCCACTCCCAATCCATGCACCCGGGCAACAGGTAAGCAGGACAGCACCCCTGCTGCACCTTACTGCCACAGTGTCCCCAGTGTTGCTGATGCTCTGAGCCAAGATTCTTTGGAGCAGTGTCATCATCGGCTCCTGAGTCTCTCAGCCCATTACCACCCTGCCATTCAGCTTCACAGTCTGCCGGTGTTGCTGGCGGTTATCTGGTGAGCTGACTTGCCTGGGTTAGGCCTCGTGTACTGAGTACCCAAAACTCCTCCCCTGCTCTATGCAGTGCGCGCCCGCAGGCTGGAGGGGCCGCTGATTGCCATTGGCTGGTTTCTCAAGACTGGGCTTGGTTGGCACTGTTCAGGGGGCACTCTGGGCGCTTGTGCCCCAGCTGGTTACTAATATAACACGGAGGGCTGGGGACGTTCCCTGGCTTGATTCCGAGAGGGGTGCACATATTTGTTAGCTGGTGGGGATGGGGCTGGAGTGCGATGTGTACTGGGGGTTTGGTAGGCTGGAGGAGTTGGGTGCTGCTAGCTGGTCGATACTCCAGTCTGGCAAGGGACTTTCAGCTGTACCCATCTAACTACGGGCATCCAGTGTACTCATCTGCCAAGCGAGCAGCCTCGAGGTAGGGTAGAGGGTTTCCTGTCTCTGACCCACTCCCGGACCCCAGCAGGTAGTCTATCAAAGCAATGCTCCAGCAGAACACTTGGAGCACCTCCTCCCCAGTTACCGCTTGGCATCCTGCCATCCAGTGGGCTGCGTTGCGGTGAACTCTGCAGGCCCACTCCACACAAGAGTCACCAGCCTGCTTGTTGGTTTCCTAAGCCGCCTTCTGTAAGCCTCTGGGGTCACTGCATACCTGGCTAGGAGGGCATCCTTCACAGCCTGGTAGCTGGTGATCTTCTCCTCTGGGATGGCCCGAAATGCTTCACTAGCCCGGCGGATAACTTCCCAGAGAGGATGGTAACCCACTCATCTGCAGGTACCTGGTGTAGGGCACACTGCCTCTCAAAATCCACCAGGAACCCATCAATCTCCCCCTCTGCTTCAACAAAGTTTTTAAATGCAGCAAAGGGTACCTTTTTCCTGGCAAAATTGTTATTGGGTACCTCTGCTGCTGCAGCTCCTCTTTCTCTCGCCTGGTGTGCTGCTACTGCTGCCTGTACACGCTCCACGATGTCGGTTGAGGGGTTGGGGCCAAAATGTGCCAGCCTTATTTGCACTGCCCGGTTAAATTGTATTTCCTCAGGTGTTAAATCCAAGGGACTGGCCACATTGACTCTCTCCATTCCGGTGCTGCATCCATCTCCAGCAGTAAGCAATAATCTCCGTTTCTTTAAATTGCTTGCTGCACGCCCTCGGCGTTCAATATGTCTTTAAGGGTAGTACGCCTTAATTCCTCGTACTGCATGGTTTGTAGCTGACCTCCAATGCTGTGGGATTCATCCGTCACTTGCCACCAATTGTTAAGACACCTCCTGTGTCTTTGAACCAAACCGCTTCGTTTAGTAGACCTTCCCCGGCTGCTGTACACATAACCTCCGTTCGCATAAACTGGATGGCCTGAACCAAATGCAGGGAAGCGGCAATCTCACGAGCGGCTCCAAACACACGACGGTAATCCACGAACTGCTGCAAGCCGCCGACGATCACACTCACCAAGCGGCTTCCATTTCCATTCAGCAGTCTCTAACGCCAATAATAAATCCCCCAATAGCGAGACAGAAGCTCCGCGTTGAGGTCAAATAAGAACTCATTTATGACCACACAAGCATTTCCTTTTATACACATTTTACAACAAGGTTACCACCACGTGGTATAAACATAGCAGCCAATCATTTACAGTGTCACATTTTAAACAGAACCCATTCGTCAATGTACATTTAATAACCACAATGAGCATCGTCCGTGATCAATCAACAACACAATGACATTGTCCGTGATACAATCAACAACACAATGACGATTGTCCAGTGATCCAATCAACAACACAGTGACATTGTCCGTGATACAATCAACAACACAATGACATTGTCTGTGATACAATCAACAACACAGTGACATTGTCCGTGATACAATCAACAACTTACAATGACATTGCCTGTGATACAATCAACAACACAGTGACATTGTCCGTGATACAATCAACAACACAGTGACATTGCGCGCAGTGCAATCAACAACACAATGACATTGTCCGTGATCCAATCAACAACACAATGACATTGCCTGTGATACAATCAGCAACACAATGACATTTAGTCTGTGTCTAATCAACAACTTCAATGACATTGTCTGTGTGATGCCATCAGCAAAACAAGGGTTAGAGTCCAATGACGGGTGTTCGGCAGGAAGAGTGTCCGTTGTGGATTTCCACGAAAATAGAGGCGAACACCTACTGTAGCGCAGGATTCCCCGACTTATTTTGATGACCTGTCTGGGCTGTGTCATTATCGTTGTCGTTTATCACGATGACATTGTCATTGTGATACATTCGACCACTTACAATGACATCTGTGTTGTGATCAATCTGGCGCTTACAATGATCGTCCGTGATACGCAATCAACCACACGATGTCTTCATTGTGTCCGTGATCAGATCAGCGGCGCAATGTCATTGTCTGTTGTTACTATCTGCAACACCTGTCATTGTCGTGTTGGTGACAGATCGACAACACAATGTCATTGTCCGTGATCAATCAACAACACAATGACGCATTGTCCGTGATACAATCAACAACACAATGACATTGTCCGTGATCAATCAACAACCAGTGACATTGTCTGTGATACAATCAACAACACAATGACATTGTCCGTGACCGCAATCAACAACACAATGACATTGTGCCGTGATTGCAATCAACAACACAATGACATTGTCCGTGATACAATCAACAACACAATGACATTGTCCGTGATACAATCAACAACACAGCGACGTGTCATTGATCCGCAATCAACAACACAATGACATTGTCCGTGGTCATGCAGCGCTGTGACATTGCGCCTGTGATCCAATCAACAACACAATGACATTGTCCGTGATGATCCAATCAACAACACAATGACATTGTCCGTGATCCAATCAACAACACAATGACATTGTCTGTGTTACAATCAGCAACACAATGACATTGTCTGTGATCAATCCAACAACACAATGATGACATTGTCTGTGATCAATCAACAACTGTGACATTGTCTGTATTATAATCAACAACATAGTTAGGAATCAGGCTGTAACGGATATTGCTGCGGGCAACCCAGTTTGCCGTTTGGTAGGGTATTTACAGGAATATAGGCCCAGTACTGCAGAGAGACACGCAAACTCGAACTGGATGCAAAATAGCACTCAGCCTCGTGCACTGGAGCCTGAAAATGGCTGCTAGCAGGCGAGCAGCTGAAGCGGACAATCAGCTTACACTCCTGGCAATCCCGGTCTCTAACAGCATGCAGTGAATCAGGCACGAGGCGAGGCTCTACGTGATTGATGGTAAAGCAGGAATTCTCTCATTTTATTGCTGCTGCCTGGTATTTATGCAGAGCTCCCACCTGGTGTGGACACTCCCCTAGAGGACCAGAAGGAGAAGACTGCGACACGGGTGACGCAACAGCCGTAATCACACACATTGGGACAGCCACGAGGCACCCCAGCATATCCCTCCCCTCTGCCTGCGATACAATCACCTACATGGGTAATGCAATCATCACAGGCAGACAGAACCCTATGTCTTCTGTCCTGGAGACAGTTGAGGAGTCATTCAGTATCTCTCAGGACAAAGGGAAATCAGCCAACTACACATGTGGGGACAATAGGACGAACATCACTATTCAATACACAATGTCCCACCCTTTACAATACACACAGACATTTCAGAGACACAGACTCATTATACATGGGGCACTGAACAAGCATTACTGTTAAAATACACCAGGTAGGACACATTACATTAAAACTATACATTTAACATGTCCCAGATAGCTCAGGTCTGGCGCACATTATTAAGTGAATGGCGCTCAGACCACCAGCTTCTAGATTTATCGCCATGGAGCCAAAGTCTTTACGGTCAGTTTCATACGAATGGGCTCCATGGGTTCCCTATCTGGGGTATAGACATCCTTCAACAAAACTACCAGAACCCAGGCAGAAAAGCACAATTGCTTTTCTGCAGGTAGATGTCTTTAACGGGGGCCCATGGTCCAAAAGGCAGCAGAGCGAGCAGCCAGGTTTCTCCAATGCAATGTGGCGGGATTGGTCTCGTCACATCTCTCCCCTTTCAAACAGACTAACAGGGTGTCGACCTCCTGCCGGTCAGTGCCTTGTTAGTCCAGCAGCCACCCACAAAGCACAGTCGCTTAGCAGCCACACAATAAATAGTTACAACTGGGTAGAAGCTTGTGTCATGTCAGGTACTCACCACGGCGCTTTGCTGGGGTGCCCCCGGGTGCCGTGACTTGGTGGGGTGCTGCGGGGAAGGCAGAAGGCCGCGTCACTCCTGCCCTGTTGCCAGCTGGGAGGGTAGCCTGGTTGAAGCCTGGTTGTTGGAGGGGGAGGCCGGCTGTCTCCCCCTTTAGATATACAGTCCTGCTGCTGGAGACCGACTGTCTCCCCCTTTGGTTACAGCTCTGCTGCTGGAGGCCGACTGTCTCCCCTTGGGTTACACAGCTCTGCTGCTGGGAAAGGAGACTGGCTCTCTATTCCCTGCCCATTAATGATCCGCCGCTGGGGAGAGAGGTGGTGTAGCTCCTCTCCCACGCCTTTAGCCTGTTGCCCCAGCTCCTCCTCAGTGGAGGGGCGACTGTCCCTCCTCCCCACAGCTTACACTGGCACCAGTCTCTAACAGCATACAGTGAATCTCCCAGGAACGGGAGATTATAGGCCCTGTATTGATGGTAAACAGGAATTTCTATTTGAGTTAACGGCTACCTGCCCGGTATTTTATATCCATCCACCTCCCACCTGGTGACACTTCTAGAGGACCAGAAGGCAGACCGCACGGGATACAGCAGCCAATCAGCACATTGGAGACTACAGACACCCTCAGCATATCCTTCCTTCTGCTCTGTGGGACAGCTTCATCACCATACATGGGTAATGTAACTGCTACAGGTGGTGATCTACATTATCGCTCCTCTGTCCTGGAGACAATTGAGGAGTCATTCAATTATCTCTCAGGACAAAGGGAAAATCGCACACGTGGGGACAATAGGATTTGCATATCACTTGTCTCAATACACACGTCCCACTCCTTTTTATAATACACACAGACATTTCAGAGACAAGACTCCATTTATGCACATGTGGTGGAATACATGCAACAAGCATTACTGGTGGCTACACCAGGTAAGCACACATTACATATTAAAATCTGTGCATTTAATATATCCCCAGATAGTCAGGTCTGCATAGTACTATTATGAGTGGCAGCCAGACCACACGATCATAGGGGGCTTGACCGCTCATGGAGCCAAAGTCTTTACAGCTCATCAGTTTCCATACGAATGGGCTCTATGGGATTCTTATCTGGTATAACACATTCAACTAAAACTACTGAACTCAGGCAGAAAAGCCACGAATTAAGCTTCTTCTGCAGGTAAAAGATGTCTCTTCAACAGGGCCATGTAGTCCAGCAAGAAGCAGAAGTGAGCAACTAGGTTTCTCCAATGCAATGGCAAGTAGATTTGTCTCACTACATCTCTCCCTCTCTCTTTCTTTTTCCAAACGAGTGACTCACAGGTATCTGACTCTCCTGCTGGCTAAAGCCCCTGTTAGTCCAGCAGCCCACCCCTACAACATAATCATTACGTACAGCTTCAACCCACAATGTAGAACAGTTACTGCAAACTGGGCAGAGGGAGAAGCTTGTCTATGTCCAGGCGCTTGGTCACCACGCTGGTGCTGGGTGTCGGTACGCTGACTTATGGTGGTGGCTAGCAGGCGGCAGAGACCCACTGGCCACTTGCTTTGCTCCTGCCGCCTAGCGGGAGTGGGGTGCAGCCTGCTGTCAGCTTCTGGTTGTTGAGGAGAGACCGCCTGTACTCCCTTCAAGCCACACAGTCCTGCTGGAGGCTGACTGGCTCCTATTCGCCTACATCAGCCTGGCTGCTGGGGGAAAGGAGACTGAGCTTCTATTCCTGCCCATTAATGATCCGCATGGTGAGAGGTGTAGGAAGCTCTCCTCCTCCTACAGATAATCCTTCCTCCCCAGTGGATGGAGACCACCGTCCTCCTCCCAATTACAGAGTCCTGCTGCTGAGAAAGGAGACTGGGCCCCTGGTCCCTGCTGGGCCATCTCCTGCTCGCTGGGACCGAGGACCGTGGTCTCCAACCCTAAATCAATAATGACTGCCGCTTGGGGAATGTGAGACCGGGCCCAACCCCGAAAATCTCGCTAGCGCTGTGGGCAGGAACAACTCACTCTCCTCTGCCCCCGCAGCCTAGCCTCTGCGCTGGGGAATGGAGCCTCCAGGCCCCACCTCCCCTGCAACATCTCCTCCGCTGGGGAATGGAGCCCAGGGCTCCCAACCTCTGCACCATCTCCCTGGCTGGGAATGGAGCCCAGGCCTCACCCTGCACTCTCCCTGCTAATGATCGCTCCTGCCTGAGGTATGGAGGTCTGCCTCACCGCGGAGAGATTCCCCATTGGGGAATGGAGCCCAGGCTCCACCCTGCAATACCGGTGGAGAGACCCTAGCCCATCTCCACCTGCCGCCCCAGTCTCCTCCAATAATTCTTTCTACACACATCTTCCCTGAAGGAATGGGTCTGGAACTGATCTGTCACCTTGCTGTCCTGCTGAGCCTTCCCAATGGAGTGGAAGAGATCTCGGTAGTCCTGCTCCAGTTCCCACCCAGGGTTGCGTAGGGTGGAGCCAGGGTCTTTGCTTTCACCTCATGGGGTCATCCCCGCCATGCTCTAGCCTCCTCTCGTAGAAAATGTCCCAAGTCTGCTTCGCGCAGGACTCTGAAGTCAGGCTTCTGCAAAGGACTCCTACAACAAGCTTCAGAACCATCAAACTCTCTCCTCTGGCTTGTCATGCTCGGCTGTCCAGGTATATAATGTGCCATATACCACCAGAGCGCCTGGTAGGCATCCTCCAGCCATAGCTCCTGCCATACCCGGTGCTCTAGTTCCTTCACCCATTCATCCAGGGGCTGCTTCTCCCAGAAAGGGCATCCGCAGGGCCACTTCTGCTTCTGCCACCGCTGCTCTTCACTGGGGAGACTCTCACCCCGCTGGTATTGTACATTGTCCAGGGCCTGGTACCAGATGCCTTCCTTATGCATCCCGCCATCCAGGTCCTCCTCCTCGTATGACACTGCTGGTTCCATTCTGTGCTTAGGATCGCTGTACTGGGACATGCGTTGCCCCCACTTGTAAATCCAAGGAAATGGTGTCTCCGTAGCTGTCCTTCGGCTGTAGGAACGATCCCGCTGTCTGCCACCAACTGTAACTGACCGCTGCTGCAGACAAGGTAAAACCGTTTAGGCGATCGTCCCTTTACAGAGATATAGGCACAGCTACTGCAGAACACCAAACTCCTAACTGGATACAAAATAGCACTCCAACCCCGACACTGAATCCTTCCCAAATAGCTGCTAGCAGATCTAACAGGAAAAGCAGACAATCAGCTTACACTCCTGGCAATCAGTCTCTAACAGCATACAGTGAATCTCCCAAGAACGAGACGAGGCTCCGTATTGATGGTAAACAGGAATTTCTATTTTATTAACGGCTACCTGCCTCGGTATTTATCCAGGTCTCCCACCTGGTGACACTCTCAGAGGACCAGAAGGAAGACTGCGACACGGGATACAGCAGCCAATCACACACATTGGGACAATACAGACACCCCCAGCATATCCTCTTCCTCTGCCTGTGATACCATCACCCTACATGGGTAATGCAATCATCACAGGCAGACGAATACACAATGCCTTTCTGTCCTGAGACAATTGAGGAGTCATTCAATTATCTCTCAGGACAAAGGGAAATCGCCAATACACATGTGGGGACAATAGGACAGACATCACTATTCAATACACAATGTCCCACCCTTTACAATACACACAGACATTTCAGAGACAAGACTCCATTATGCACATGGGGACACAGAACAAGCATTACTGTTAAAATACACCAGGTAAGACACATTACATTAAAACTATACATTTAACATATCCCCAGATAGCTCAGGTCTGAGCGCACATTATTAAGTGAATGGCGCTCAGACCACACGAATACAGTTTAATCGCCATGGAGCCAAAGTCTTTACAGTCAGTTTCATACGAATGGGCTCCATGGATTCCTATCTGGGGTATAACACATTCAACCAAAACTACTGAACCCCAGGCAGAAAAGCACGAATTAAGCTTTTCTGCAGGTAAAAAGATGTCTTTAACAGGGGCCATACTGTACTCAGTAATCTAGTCTGTTCTCTATTGAGCAGTGTATAATGGAGATGTTAGGAGGAGGTCCTCTGTCTGTACTCAGTAATCTAGTCTGTTCTCTATTGAGCAGTGTATAATGGAGATGTTGGGAGGAGGTCCTCCGTCTGTACCTCAGTAATCTAGTCTGTTCTTCTATTGAGCAGTGTATAATGGAGATGTTAGAGGAGGTCCTCCGTCTGTACTCAGTAATCTAGTCTGTTCTCTATTGAGCAGTGTATAATGGAGATGTTAGGAGGAGGTCCCTCCGTCTGTACTCAGTAATCTAGTCTGTTCTCTATTGAGCAGTGTATAATGGAGATGTTAGGAGGAGGTCCTCGTCTGTACTCAGTAATCTAGTCTGTTCTCTATTGAGCAGTGTATAATGGAGATGTTAGGAGGAGGTCCTCTGTCTGTACTCAGTAATCTAGTCTGTTCTCTATTGAGCAGTGTATAATGGAGATGTTAGGAGGAGGTCCTCCGTCTGTACTCAGTAATCTAGTCTGTTCTCTATTGAGCAGTGTATAATGGAGATGTTAGGAGGAGGTCCTCCGTCTGTACTCAGTAATCTAGTCTGTTCTCTATTGAGCAGTGGTATAATGGAGATGTTAGGAGGAGGTCCTCTGTCTGTACTCAGTAATCTAGTCTGTTCTCTATTGAGCAGGGTATAATGGAGATGTTAGGAGGAGGTCCTCCGTCTGTACTCAGTAATCTAGTCTGTTCTCTATTGAGCAGGGTATAATGGAGATGTTAGGAGGAGGTCCTCCGTCTGTACTCAGTAATCTAGTCTGTTCTCTATTGAGCAGTGTATAATGGAGATGTTAGGAGGAGGTCCTCCGCCTGTACTCAGTAATCTAGTCTGTTCTCTATTGAGCAGGGTATAATGGAGATGTTAGGAGGAGGTCCTCCGTCTGTACTCAGTAATCTAGTCTCTTCTCTATTGAGCAGGGTATAATGGAGATGTTAGGAGGAGGTCCTCCGTCTGTACTCAGTAATCTAGTCTGTTCTCTATTGAGCAGTGTATAATGGAGATGTTAGGAGGAGGTCCTCCGTCTGTACTCAGTAATCTAGTCTGTTCTCTATTGAGCAGTGTATAATGGAGATGTTAGAGGAGGTCCTCTGTCTGTACTCAGTAATCTAGTCTGTTCTCTATTGAGCAGTGTATAATGGAGATGTTAGGAGGAGGTCCTCCGTCTGTACTCAGTAATCTAGTCTGTTCTCTATTGAGCAGGGTATAATGGAGATGTTAGGAGGAGGTCCTCCGTCTGTACTCAGTAATCTAGTCTGTTCTCTATTGAGCAGTGTATAATGGAGATGTTAGGAGGAGGTCCTCCGTCTGTACTCAGTAATCTAGTCTGTTCTCTATTGAGCAGTGTATAATGGAGATGTTAGGAGGAGGTCCTCCGTCTGTACTCAGTAATCTAGTCTGTTCTCTATTGAGCAGTGTATAATGGAGATGTTAGGAGGAGGTCCTCTGTCTGTACTCAGTAATCTAGTCTCTTCTCTATTGAGCAGTGTATAATGGAGATGTTAGGAGGAGGTCCTCCGTCTGTACTCAGTAATCTAGTCTGTTCTCTATTGAGCAGTGTATAATGGAGTTGTTAGGAGGAGGTCCTCCGTCTGTACTCAGTAATCTAGTCTGTTCTCTATTGAGCAGGGTATAATGGAGATGGTAGGAGGAGGTCCTCCGTCTGTACTCAGTAATCTAGTCTCTTCTCTATTGAGCAGGGTATAATGGAGATGTTAGGACGAGGTCCTCCGTCTGTACTCAGTAATCTAGTCTCTTCTCTATTGAGCAGTGTATAATGGAGATGTTGGGAGGAGGTCCTCTGTCTGTACTCAGTAATCTAGTCTCTTCTCTATTGAGCAGTGTATAATGGAGATATTAGGAGGAGGTCCTCTGTGTACTCAGTAATCTAGTCTCTTCTGTATTGAGCAGTGTATAATGGAGATGTTGGGAGGAGGTCCTCCGTCTGTACTCAGTAATCTAGTCTGTTCTCTATTGAGCAGTGTATAATGGAGATGTTAGGAGGAGGTCCTCCGTCTGTACTCAGTAATCTAGTCTGTTCTCTATTGAGCAGTGTATAATGGAGATGTTAGGAGGAGGTCCTCTGTCTGTACTCAGTAATCTAGTCTGTTCTCTATTGAGCAGTGTATAATGGAGATGTTAGGAGGAGGTCCTCCGTCTGTACTCAGTAATCTAGTCTGTTCTCTATTGAGCAGTGTATAATGGAGATGTTAGGAGGAGGTCCTCTGTCTGTACTCAGTAATCTAGTCTGTTCTCTATTGAGCAGAGTATAATGGAGATGTTAGGAGGAGGTCCTCCGTCTGTACTCAGTAATCTAGTCTCTTCTCTATTGAGCAGGGTATAATGGAGATGTTAGGAGGAGGTCCTCCGTCTGTACTCAGTAATCTAGTCTGTTCTCTATTGAGCAGTGTATAATGGAGATGTTAGGAGGAGGTCCTCCGTCTGTACTCAGTAATCTAGTCTGTTCTCTATTGAGCAGTGTATAATGGAGATGTTAGGAGGAGGTCCTCCGTCTGTACTCAGTAATCTAGTCTGTTCTCTATTGAGCAGTGTATAATGGAGATGTTAGGAGGAGGTCCTCCGTCTGTACTCAGTAATCTAGTCTCTTCTCTATTGAGCAGTGTATAATGGAGATGTTAGGAGGAGGTCCTCCGTCTGTACTCAGTAATCTAGTCTCTTCTCTATTGAGCAGTGTATAATGGAGATGTTAGGAGGAGGTCCTCCGTCTGTACTCAGTAATCTAGTCTGTTCTCTATTGAGCAGTGTATAATGGAGATGTTAGGAGGAGGTCCTCCGTCTGTACTCAGTAATCTAGTCTCTTCTCTATTGAGCAGGGTATAATGGAGATGTATGGAGGAGGTCCTCCGTCTGTACTCAGTAATCTAGTCTGTTCTCTATTGAGCAGGGTATAATGGAGATGTTAGGAGGAGGTCCTCCGTCTGTACTCAGTAATCTAGTCTGTTCTCTATTGAGCAGTGTATAATGGAGATGTTAGGAGGAGGTCCTCTGTCTGTACTCAGTAATCTAGTCTGTTCTCTATTGAGCAGGGTATAATGGAGATGTTAGGAGGAGGTCCTCCGTCTGTACTCAGTAATCTAGTCTGTTCTCTATTGAGCAGGGTATAATGGAGATGTTAGGAGGAGGTCCTCCGTCTGTACTCAGTAATCTAGTCTGTTCTCTATTGAGCAGTGTATAATGGAGATGTTAGAGGAGGTCCTCCGTCTGTACTCAGTAATCTAGTCTGTTCTCTATTGAGCAGAGTATAATGGAGATGTTTGGAGGAGGTCCTCCGTCTGTACTCAGTAATCTAGTCTGTTCTCTATTGAGCAGGGTATAATGGAGATGTTAGGAGGAGGTCCTCCGTCTGTACTCAGTAATCTAGTCTCTTCTCTATTGAGCAGTGTATAATGGAGATGTTAGGAGGAGGTCCTCCGTCTGTACTCAGTAATCTAGTCTGTTCTCTATTGAGCAGTGTATAATGGAGATGTTAGGAGGAGGTCCTCCGTCTGTACTCAGTAATCTAGTCTGTTCTCTATTGAGCAGTGTATAATGGAGATGTTAGGAGGAGGTCCTCCGTCTGTACTCAGTAATCTAGTCTCTTCTCTATTGAGCAGTGTATAATGGAGATGTTAGGAGGAGGTCCTCCGTCTGTACTCAGTAATCTAGTCTGTTCTCTATTGAGCAGGGTATAATGGAGATGTTAGGAGGAGGTCCTCTGTCTGTACTCAGTAATCTAGTCTCTTCTCTATTGAGCAGTGTATAATGGAGATGTTAGGAGGAGGTCCTCCGTCTGTACTCAGTAATCTAGTCTGTTCTCTATTGAGCAGTGTATAATGGAGATGTTAGGAGGAGGTCCTCTGTCTGTACTCAGTAATCTAGTCTGTTCTCTATTGAGCAGTGTATAATGGAGATGTTAGGAGGAGGTCCTCCGTCTGTACTCAGTAATCTAGTCTGTTCTCTATTGAGCAGGGTATAATGGAGATGTTAGGAGGAGGTCCTCTGTCTGTACTCAGTAATCTAGTCTGTTCTCTATTGAGCAGTGTATAATGGAGATGTTAGGAGGAGGTCCTCCGTCTGTACTCAGTAATCTAGTCTGTTCTCTATTGAGCAGTGTATAATGGAGATGTTAGGAGGAGGTCCTCCGTCTGTACTCAGTAATCTAGTCTGTTCTCTATTGAGCAGTGTATAATGGAGATGTTAGGAGGAGGTCCTCCGTCTGTACTCAGTAATCTAGTCTGTTCTCTATTGAGCAGTGTATAATGGAGATGTTAGGAGGAGGTCCTCCGTCTGTACTCAGTAATCTAGTCTGTTCTCTATTGAGCAGTGTATAATGGAGATGTTAGGAGGAGGTCCTCCGTCTGTACTCAGTAATCTAGTCTCTTCTCTATTGAGCAGTGTATAATGGAGATGTTAGGAGGAGGTCCTCTGTCTGTACTCAGTAATCTAGTCTGTTCTCTATTGAGCAGTGTATAATGGAGATGTTAGGAGGAGGTCCTCTGTCTGTACTCAGTAATCTAGTCTGTTCTCTATTGAGCAGGGTATAATGGAGATGTTAGGAGGAGGTCCTCCGTCTGTACTCAGTAATCTAGTCTGTTCTCTATTGAGCAGTGTATAATGGAGATGTTAGGAGGAGGTCCTCCGTCTGTACTCAGTAATCTAGTCTGTTCTCTATTGAGCAGTGTATAATGGAGATGTTAGGAGGAGGTCCTCCGTCTGTACTCAGTAATCTAGTCTCTTCTCTATTGAGCAGTGTATAATGGAGATGTTAGGAGGAGGTCCTCCGTCTGTACTCAGTAATCTAGTCTCTTCTCTATTGAGCAGTGTATAATGGAGATGTTAGGAGGAGGTCCTCCGTCTGTACTCAGTAATCTAGTCTGTTCTCTATTGAGCAGTGTATAATGGAGATGTTAGGAGGAGGTCCTCCGTCTGTACTCAGTAATCTAGTCTGTTCTCTATTGAGCAGTGTATAATGGAGATGTTAGGAGGAGGTCCTCCGTCTGTACTCAGTAATCTAGTCTGTTCTCTATTGAGCAGTGTATAATGGAGATGTTAGGAGGAGGTCCTCCGTCTGTACTCAGTAATCTAGTCTGTTCTCTATTGAGCAGTGTATAATGGAGATGTTAGGAGGAGGTCCTCCGTCTGTACTCAGTAATCTAGTCTGTTCTCTATTGAGCAGTGTATAATGGAGATGTTAGGAGGAGGTCCTCCGTCTGTACTCAGTAATCTAGTCTGTTCTCTATTGAGCAGTGTATAATGGAGATGTTAGGAGGAGGTCCTCCGTCTGTACTCAGTAATCTAGTCTGTTCTCTATTGAGCAGTGTATAATGGAGATGTTAGGAGGAGGTCCTCCGTCTGTACTCAGTAATCTAGTCTGTTCTCTATTGAGCAGTGTATAATGGAGATGTTAGGAGGAGGTCCTCCGTCTGTACTCAGTAATCTAGTCTCTTCTCTATTGAGCAGGGTATAATGGAGATGTTAGGAGGAGGTCCTCCGTCTGTACTCAGTAATCTAGTCTGTTCTCTATTGAGCAGGTGTATAATGGAGATGTTAGGAGGAGGTCCTCCGTCTGTACTCAGTAATCTAGTCTGTTCTCTATTGAGCAGGGTATAATGGAGATGTTAGGAGGAGGTCCTCTGTCTGTACTCAGTAATCTAGTCTGTTCTCTATTGAGCAGTGTATAATGGAGATGTTAGGAGGAGGTCCTCCGTCTGTACTCAGTAATCTAGTCTGCTTCTCTATTGAGCAGTGTATAATGGAGATGTTAGGAGGAGGTCCTCCGTCTGTACTCAGTAATCTAGTCTGTTCTCTATTGAGCAGTGTATAATGGAGATGTTAGGAGGAGGTCCTCCGTCTGTACTCAGTAATCTAGTCTGTTCTCTATTGAGCAGTGTATAATGGAGATGTTAGGAGGAGGTCCTCCGTCTGTACTCAGTAATCTAGTCTGTTCTCTATTGAGCAGGGTATAATGGAGATGTTAGGAGGAGGTCCTCTGTCTGTACTCAGTAATCTAGTCTGTTCTCTATTGAGCAGTGTATAATGGAGATGTTAGAGGAGGTCCTCCGTCTGTACTCAGTAATCTAGTCTGTTCTCTATTGAGCAGTGTATAATGGAGATGTTAGGAGGAGGTCCTCCGTCTGTACTCAGTAATCTAGTCTCTTCTCTATTGAGCAGTGTATAATGGAGATGTTAGGAGGAGGTCCTCCGTCTGTACTCAGTAATCTAGTCTCTTCTCTATTGAGCAGTGTATAATGGAGATGTTAGGAGGAGGTCCTCCGTCTGTACTCAGTAATCTAGTCTGTTCTCTATTGAGCAGTGTATAATGGAGATGTTAGGAGGAGGTCCTCCGTCTGTACTCAGTAATCTAGTCTGTTCTCTATTGAGCAGTGTATAATGGAGATGTTAGGAGGAGGTCCTCCGTCTGTACTCAGTAATCTAGTCTGCTTCTCTATTGAGCAGTGTATAATGGAGATGTTAGGAGGAGGTCCTCCGTCTGTACTCAGTAATCTAGTCTGTTCTCTATTGAGCAGGGTATAATGGAGATGTTAGGAGGAGGTCCTCCGTCTGTACTCAGTAATCTAGTCTGTTCTCTATTGAGCAGTGTATAATGGAGATGTTAGGAGGAGGTCCTCCGTCTGTACTCAGTAATCTAGTCTCTTCTCTATTGAGCAGTGTATAATGGAGATGTTAGGAGGAGGTCCTCCGTCTGTACTCAGTAATCTAGTCTGTTCTCTATTGAGCAGTGTATAATGGAGATGTTAGGAGGAGGTCCTCCGTCTGTACTCAGTAATCTAGTCTGTTCTCTATTGAGCAGTGTATAATGGAGATGTTAGGAGGAGGTCCTCCCTCTGTACTCAGTAATCTAGTCTCTTCTCTATTGAGCACGGTATAATGGAGATGTTGGGAGGAGGTCCTCTGTCTGTACTCAGTAATCTAGTCTCTTCTCTATTGAGCAGGGTATAATGGAGATGTTAGGAGGAGGTCCTCTGTCTGTACTCAGTAATCTAGTCTTTTCTCTATTGAGCAGGGTATAATGGAGATGTTGGGAGGAGGTCCTCTGTGTACTCAGTAATCTAGTCTGTTCTCTATTGAGCAGGGTATAATGGAGATGTTAGTAGGAGGTCCTCCCTCTGTACTCAGTAATCTAGTCTCTTCTCTATTGAGCAGTGTATAATGGAGATGTTAGGAGGAGGTCCTCCGTCTGTACTCAGTAATCTAGTCTCTTCTCTATTGAGCAGTGTATAATGGAGATGTTAGGAGGAGGTCCTCTGTCTGTACTCAGTAATCTAGTCTCTTCTCTATTGAGCAGTGTATAATGGAGATGTTGAAGGAGGTCCTCCGTCTGTACTCAGTAATCTAGTCTGTTCTCTATTGAGCAGGGTATAATGGAGATGTTAGGAGGAGGTCCTCCGTCTGTACTCAGTAATCTAGTCTCTTCTCTATTGAGCAGGGTATAATGGAGATGTTGGGAGGAGGTCCTCTGTCTGTACTCAGTAATCTAGTCTCTTCTCTATTGAGCAGGGTATAATGGAGATGTTAGGAGGAGGTCCTCTGTCTGGAGTCAGTAATCTAGTCTGTTCTCTATTGAGCAGTGTATAATGGAGATGTTAGGAGGAGGTCCTCCGTCTGTACTCAGTAATCTAGTCTGTTCTCTATTGAGCAGTGTATAATGGAGATGTTAGTAGGAGGTCCTCCCTCTGTACTCAGTAATCTAGTCTCTTCTCTATTGAGCAGTGTATAATGGAGATGTTAGGAGGAGGTCCTCCCTCTGTACTCAGTAATCTAGTCTCTTCTCTATTGAGCAGTGTATAATGGAGATGTTAGGAGGAGGTCCTCCCTCTGTACTCAGTAATCTATTCTGTTCTCTATTGAGCAGTGTATAATGGAGATGTTAGGAGGAGGTCCTCCGTCTGTACTCAGTAATCTAGTCTCTTCTCTATTGAGCAGTGTATAATGGAGATGTTAGGAGGAGGTCCTCTGTCTGTACTCAGTAATCTAGTCTCTTCTCTATTGAGCAGTGTATAATGGAGATGTTAGGAGGAGGTCCTCTGTCTGTACTCAGTAATCTAGTCTGTTCTCTATTGAGCAGTGTATAATGGAGATGTTAGGAGGAGGTCCTCCGTCTGTACTCAGTAATCTAGTCTGTTCTCTATTGAGCAGTGTATAATGGAGATGTTAGGAGGAGGTCCTCCGTCTGTACTCAGTAATCTAGTCTCTTCTCTATTGAGCAGTGTATAATGGAGATGTTAGGAGGAGGTCCTCTGTCTGTACTCAGTAATCTAGTCTCTTCTCTATTGAGCAGTGTATAATGGAGATGTTGGGAGGAGGTCCTCCGTCTGTACTCAGTAATCTAGTCTGTTCTCTATTGAGCAGGGTATAATGGAGATGTTAGGAGGAGGTCCTCTGTCTGGAGTCAGTAATCTAGTCTCTTCTCTATTGAGCAGTGTATAATGGAGATGTTAGGAGGAGGTCCTCTGTCTGTACTCAGTAATCTAGTCTCTTCTCTATTGAGCAGTGTATAATGGAGATGTTGGGAGGAGGTCCTCTGTCTGTACTCAGTAATCTAGTCTCTTCTCTATTGAGCAGGGTATAATGGAGATGTTAGGAGGAGGTCCTCCCTCTGGAGTCAGTAATCTAGTCTCTTCTCTATTGAGCAGTGTATAATGGAGATGTTGGGAGGAGGTCCTCAGTCTGTACTCAGTAATCTAGTCTCTTCTCTATTGAGCAGTGTATAATGGAGATGTTAGGAGGAGGTCCTCCCTCTGGAGTCAGTAATCTAGTCTGTTCTGTATTGAGCAGTGTATAATGGAGATGTTAGGAGGAGGTCCTCAGTCTGTACTCAGTAATCTAGTCTGTTCTCTATTGAGCAGTGTATAATGGAGTTGTTAGGAGGAGGTCCTCCGTCTGTACTCAGTAATCTAGTCTGTTCTCTATTGAGCAGTGTATAATGGAGATGTTGGGAGGAGGTCCTCCCTCTGTACTCAGTAATCTAGTCTCTTCTCTATTGAGCAGGGTATAATGGAGATGTTAGGAGGAGGTCCTCTGTCTGTACTCAGTAATCTAGTCTCTTCTCTATTGAGCAGTGTATAATGGAGTTGTTAGGAGGAGGTCCTCCGTCTGTACTCAGTAATCTAGTCTGTTCTCTATTGAGCAGGGTATAATGGAGATGTTAGGAGGAGGTCCTCTGTCTGTACTCAGTAATCTAGTCTGTTCTCTATTGAGCAGTGTATAATGGAGATGTTAGGAGGAGGTCCTCCGTCTGTACTCAGTAATCTAGTCTCTTCTCTATTGAGCAGGGTATAATGGAGATGTTAGGAGGAGGTCCTCCGTCTGTACTCAGTAATCTAGTCTCTTCTCTATTGAGCAGGTGTATAATGGAGATGTTAGGAGGAGGTCCTCCCTCTGGAGTCAGTAATCTAGTCTCTTCTCTATTGAGCAGTGTATAATGGAGATGTTAGGAGGAGGTCCTCTGTCTGTACTCAGTAATCTAGTCTGTTCTCTATTGAGCAGTGTATAATGGAGTTGTTAGGAGGAGGTCCTCCCTCTGTACTCAGTAATCTAGTCTGTTCTCTATTGAGCAGGGTATAATGGAGATGTTAGGAGGAGGTCCTCAGTCTGTACTCAGTAATCTAGTCTCTTCTCTATTGAGCAGTGTATAATGGAGATGTTAGGAGGAGGTCCTCCCTCTGTACTCAGTAATCTAGTCTCTTCTCTATTGAGCAGGGTATAATGGAGATGTTAGGAGGAGGTCCTCCGTCTGTACTCAGTAATCTAGTCTGTTCTCTATTGAGCAGGGTATAATGGAGATGTTAGGAGGAGGTCCTCTGTCTGTACTCAGTAATCTAGTCTGTTCTCTATTGAGCAGTGTATAATGGAGATGTTAGGAGGAGGTCCTCTGTCAGTACTCAGTAATCTAGTCTGTTCTCTATTGAGCAGGGTATAATGGAGATGTTAGGAGGAGGTCCTCTGTCTGTACTCAGTAATCTAGTCTCTTCTCTATTGAGCAGAGTATAATGGAGATGTTAGGAGGAGGTCCTCCGTCTGTACTCAGTAATCTAGTCTGTTCTCTATTGAGCAGGGTATAATGGAGATGTTAGGAGGAGGTCCTCTGTCTGTACTCAGTAATCTAGTCTGTTCTCTATTGAGCAGTGTATAATGGAGATGTTAGGAGGAGGTCCTCCTGTCTGTACTCAGTAATCTAGTCTCTTCTCTATTGAGCAGGGTATAATGGAGATGTTAGGAGGAGGTCCTCTGTCTGTACTCAGTAATCTAGTCTCTTCTCTATTGAGCAGGGTATAATGGAGATGTTAGGAGGAGGTCCTCTGTCTGTACTCAGTAATCTAGTCTCTTCTCTATTGAGCAGGGTATAATGGAGATGTTAGGAGGAGGTCCTCTGTCTGTACTCAGTAATCTAGTCTCTTCTCTATTGAGCAGGGTATAATGGAGATGTTGGGAGGAGGTCCTCCCTCTGGAGTCAGTAATCTAGTCTGTTCTGTATTGAGCAGGGTATAATGGAGATGTTAGGAGGAGGACCTCCCTCTGGAGTCAGTAATCTAGTCTGTTCTCTATTGAGCAGGGTATAATGGAGATGTTAGGAGGAGGTCCTCCGTCTGTACTCAGTAATCTAGTCTCTTCTCTATTGAGCAGTGTATAATGGAGATGTTAGGAGGAGGTCCTCCGTCTGTACTCAGTAATCTAGTCTGTTCTCTATTGAGCAGGGTATAATGGAGATGTTAGGAGGAGGTCCTCCCTCTGTACTCAGTAATCTAGTCTCTTCTCTATTGAGCAGTGTATAATGGAGATGTTGGGAGGAGGTCCTCCGTCTGTACTCAGTAATCTAGTCTGTTCTCTATTGAGCAGTGTATAATGGAGATGTTAGGAGGAGGTCCTCCGTCTGTACTCAGTAATCTAGTCTGTTCTCTATTGAGCAGTGTATAATGGGAGATGTTAGGAGGAGGTCCTCCGTCTGTACTCAGTAATCTAGTCTGTTCTCTATTGAGCAGTGTATAATGGAGATGTTAGGAGGAGGTCCTCTGTCTGTACTCAGTAATCTAGTCTCTTCTCTATTGAGCAGTGTATAATGGAGATGTTGGGAGGAGGTCCTCCGTCTGTACTCAGTAATCTAGTCTGTTCTCTATTGAGCAGTGTATAATGGAGATGTTAGGAGGAGGTCCTCCGTCTGTACTCAGTAATCTAGTCTGTTCTCTATTGAGCAGTGTATAATGGAGATGTTAGGAGGAGGTCCTCTGTCTGTACTCAGTAATCTAGTCTCTTCTCTATTGAGCAGGTGTATAATGGAGATGTTAGGAGGAGGTCCTCCGTCTGTACTCAGTAATCTAGTCTGTTCTCTATTGAGCAGTGTATAATGGAGATGTTAGGAGGAGGTCCTCCTCTGTACTCAGTAATCTAGTCTGTTCTCTATTGAGCAGTGTATAATGGAGATGTTAGGAGGAGGTCCTCCGTCTGTACTCAGTAATCTAGTCTGTTCTCTATTGAGCAGTGTATAATGGAGATGTTAGGAGGAGGTCCTCTGTCTGTACTCAGTAATCTAGTCTCTTCTCTATTGAGCAGTGTATAATGGAGATGTTAGGAGGAGGTCCTCCGTCTGTAGCTCAGTAATCTAGTCTGTTCTCTATTGAGCAGTGTATAATGGAGATGTTAGGAGGAGGTCCTCCGTCTGTACTCAGTAATCTAGTCTGTTCTCTATTGAGCAGTGTATAATGGAGATGTTAGGAGGAGGTCCTCCTGTCTGTACTCAGTAATCTAGTCTGTTCTCTATTGAGCAGTGTATAATGGAGATGTTAGGAGGAGGTCCTCTGCTCTGTACTCAGTAATCTAGTCTCTTCTCTATTGAGCAGTGTATAATGGAGATGTTAGGAGGAGGTCCTCTGTCTGTACTCAGTAATCTAGTCTGTTCTCTATTGAGCAGGGTATAATGGAGATGTTAGGAGGAGGTCCTCTGTCTGTACTCAGTAATCTAGTCTGTTCTCTATTGAGCAGGGTATAATGGAGATGTTAGGAGGAGGTCCTCCGTCTGTACTCAGTAATCTGTCTCTTC